>JAGFBZ010001069.1:0-43340 GCA_018398805.1 Hirundichthys speculiger
GTTTGAATTTTCTGTATCAGGCCACGGTTCTCAAAGGACACAAATGACAGAAATTTTCCTTCAAAGGCTGTATCTCAGTTTTACCAGTTGTCCTTTATAAGTGCTGTAGTTGGTGTTTGTGAACGCTCATTTCCACATGTTGACCGACATGATTTATAGCTCTGTTTAGGGTGTGGTTCATAAACGGCACTTTTATTAAATTCAGTTTCAAACAGCTGTTGTGAATGTAGAGCAGCAATGACGTTCATGAACACATAAACGGCTACAAACAGGACTTATACCCGCCGTGAAGCCGGATCCATAGACGGCAGATATGAAACATCCAGCGTCTCAATTCTCAGTTGTCTCAACTCTCAACTCCCGCTGTGAGGGACGCCCGCAGCTTTGGAGAGCGTTCAACATCTCTGCACTTCCAAATGTTGACTCATATTTCTAAAAACGTGATTTATCCCTGATGTGAGTAGATCTGTCAACACCAGCGGGTGATGCTGAAACACCAACAACGACTGTTAATGAAGATTAAACTTAGTTGAAAACAGCCGTCATGAATCCCGTTTTCTGCTGGATATTGATCAACGCTCACGTTCACCAACTGCTGATTTTTAAATATTAAGAGTTGGTCTTCTGCAGGAAGATGGTCTCCTCTAACACACCACTGCTGTTGAAATTTAGAGCCCTTTCTTTGTTCATTCATTGCCATTAATTTATTCTTCACTGGCGTGATTTTAACAACAGCGTCACCATGTTTTAGTTGGTAAAGTAATCCAGCCCCTTGCACCAGATGTGTCCGGTTCCCAAATCTGGCCTCCAAACTATCACTGGAACTGCTTTGGTGGAAAAGCCCTACAGTTCATTCAGACCTAGACCACTTCTTTTTGGGGGTCTTGGTCTGATTGATTTAGTCTGCTCCTGAATGAGAGAAACAAAGAATGAAAAGAAACTCAAGTATATTTTAAACAGACTGAAGGCTTTTAGTGTGAAAGCAGTGTAAAATCATTTTCAGCTCTGTCAGTGTGACCCAGGTCATAGTCTCTCAAAATGATCATCAGCGGTCATCAGAATGGTCAGTTTCATACAAAACCAGTAACTTCTCTGCTCCGTGCAGATGGTAACCCCATGTCACTCGCAGCGATGGTTCAATGCTGTTTTATAATACATATGGAGCATTTCACATCCTACTAGAGGAGATAAAACACTAAAGAGCTCCAGAAAGAGGTCTAGATGTGAATTAACTGGCTTCTGTCCTTTTAGTGAAAAAAGCATATGGAACCAAAACAGCATTTTGCCTCCAACTAGAGGAAAGAAAATAGTCATTTCTCCGGTGACCTGTGATAGTCCCATGAAAATGCTTCAGAGATGACATCAAATAAACTGTCTGAATCAGACAGCAGATCTCTCTGCATTGTTTATGCCAAGTACTCTTTCACATACAAAGCTCTGTGGTTCTGTTTCAGAGCCGCTTTGGTCAGTTCCAGCGACTCGGAGCGACGCGCAACCTGCTTGGCTGGATTCGTGAGTGATGGACGAACGAACCTGAAGGTTTTGAGACCACAACTGTTGCACAGGAGTCTGCTCCTTTTAAAGACTTATATCTCTCCATGTCTTGTTCTTTCTAGAGTTATGTATTTAAAAAGGGCGAGAGCCGCAAAACAAGACATATTTTCCGACTAATAGACTGACCCTTTCATCATATGTGGTTCAAATCTCTTTCAAAAACGCTCTGAATCATTTCCAAACAGTCTCTGTGGGTCAATCTAATGTCGATGTATGAGTCGGAGCTGCTGGTGGTGTTTTATTTTTAAAAAAAATCATCTGACTAACTAGACCATTTCTGCATCCGACTTTCTGCCAACTTGTTGTGCTTGTGTGTTAATTCATGCAGTCTACCAGCAGCCAAGCAACAAAATGGACTCGACCTCATCTCTGGCAGGTGTATCTGGGCATGTCTGGGTGTGTCTGGGTCACATTTGTCGTGACCATTCTCATTGTCTTGAATGGCGATGATTCCCAGCAGCTGGTGCAACGCTTCCGTTGCGCGACTTGAGCAGTTGAGGCTCCAGTTGTGGTTGAGGGTTATTTGGGGTGAAGGCACGAGTAAAGCTGTGTTTGAGCTACAGACATACTGGATCAAGGGTGGGCAACTCCAGTCCTCGAGGGCCACTGTCCTGCATGTCTTAGAAGTTCTCTGCTTCAGCACACCTAATTTAAATGAATGGGTCGTTACTGCTCTTGTGCTGACCTGGATGATATGTTGATCCATTCAATGAATCAGGTGGTTCTGGCAAAATCTAAGACATGCAGGACAGTGGCCCTCGAGACTGGAGTTGCCCACCCCTGTACTGGATAGTACCGTACTGGCCCGATATAGACGACTGAATATAAGACACCCCTATTTTCAGATATAATTTTGGGAAAATAAAATATGTTGAAGACAAAAGTTTATTCATCAAACAACTTCTTATTGTACAATTATTGTAGAAAAACTCACACAGAGATAACATTCTGCTGTATTGTTAAACATTTTAATGATTTTATCTTTTTATAGAAGTATGGTACCATAGTTAAGGTAAAGTACGTGTCAGGCATTTGCACCTTAAGGAACAGTTTTTGTCTTATAATAAAGACTATTTGGCAGCAGTTTTTCCTCATATTTTTAATATACTGTAGAGAGAAGCTGAAAGGGAAATTACAGTTTTAACATGGGCTGTTCCTTCAATGCTAATGTGAACCCTGGTTGGATAAAGATTCTGAATTGGACACATAGTTTATGACCAATAAAATAATTGCTGTTTGTGGTGGTTTAGTATATGGGTGGTGGTAATCATTTTGACAAATAATTGCTCGCAGCAACATTGAAAGAGAATTAAAAAAAAGAACTAAAATTGAACAATGTAGTTAAAATGGTGAACTCTTGTTCCAAATTTTGAATATGAACTATGAACTTACCTCGTTCATTTTAATTTCTGTGAACTATGAACTAGAAAGTTTGTCTAGTAAGTGAACTTGTCCAACACTGGTTTAATGAACTGCATTAATGATGTCAATAACTGCATAACAATAAAAGTTGAGTTACATTCAATTTCGGGAACAATATTAACAATTCAGTCTGTAAAAAAACAAATTCTGGACTGCAACAAAACTTTCAAACCCATTTGCTCGAGTCGGTCGCCTGATCCTCCAGTTTCCATCATATCCTACTCCATGCCTTCACTGCACTGATGCTCGAGTCGGTTACTGTTTACCTAAGTGCGGCTCCATCTAGTGGCGCAGATGTGTAACGACAATAGAAAAGTCTAGACCTCGATTATATGACGGCCCCCATTTTTGACAATCTGATTTCTAGAATAAAATATCTTCCTATATTGAGGACAATACAGTTTGTTTGGGACTGATGACTCCTGACAGCGAACAGATGAGAGCATCCACATGTAATAAAGAGACATTTTTCTTGCGTGCACTTCTGGTTTTCACACACAGATTAAAATCCCCAATTTTGCTCAGTTTGACAAATGAAGGAGCGGGCCTGTAACGGCAGCGAGTCTCGCTTCCTCATTTAGATTGCGGGACCAACCTCTGTTTAATTGCTTTTGTGTCACATTTGTTTTCTTTCTGCTTCTGGACTTGAGAAAAGCATTTTCAAGCTTTGCTCGACTCATCACGTTTCTCAGTTTTAATATTCATTCAGCGAGATGGTCAAAGGTCAGAAAGATACACAGTGTTACGGTCAAAATGTAAAAGAAATAGATCATAAAGTAATGTTAAAGGCTTACAAGATTTATTTGAGGGAAAAATATGCGCAGTCAGTCTGACGGGGAATACATTTGCTGAGCGTTTCTGCATAATAGATACATTTATTCTAGCGTGCTGAGATTTGTTAGGAACTACACAAAAGAAATCGCTAAAGCACTAGAAGTGAGTAAGACTTGATGTTTCTTTTTTTTCCAAGTGAATGCTCAGTTACTGAGGTACCTTATATTTATTCATGAATCCATTCTGTCTGTTCATCCCTTATTTATGTATTTAGATTACTGAAAGCTAAAGAGGTGGCTGGAGCAGGAGTTCCCATGATTCTCTTTTGCTGAGTGTCCCATAAGCTTTGTCAACAAATACGGGCTAGAAAATGCATCTCCATGTCTGGCCTCACTGTGAAGAACAGCCTGCGGGAAGATTTCAGAATTAAAGAGCACGGTCTTCTTTCTGAGTTCAAAGCTCTTGGTTCAACGAGGAAAAAAAAAGGGGTTCAGTTGGGAGTCGTTAAACCTTTGAATTAGTTTCTGTTATGTTTAGATTCCATGACCCCTCCCAGTTTCTCCCTCGCTGATTTTCTTCTGTCTTTCACTAGTTGGCTCTTTCCTCACTTTTTATATTCATGTTTCTTTTTTTTTCTCCAGATGCATTGTTTTGCTTTATATGATGTGCACGTCTCAATATGTTTTTTTATCTCGGCTTCCTTTTTAATGTCAGAGTGAAGACCAGACTGGAATGAAGGCTCAGGCTGACGCTGTGCATGGCCGACTCTGTCAAGGACTCCATACGTGATCGGGTCACATGTAAAAAAAGGGGCTGAAATAGTGAACCGTGTTGTGGGCGGGGCTGTGAGGCTTCAGATAAATCTGACGGCCCCAAGGGAGGGGACGCGGAGAAACCACTAACAGGAAGGATGCATGTCCTCTGTCTGCAGTCATTACTGCGCTGTTGTGTTTTTTTTTTGCTACCTCAATCTCTTCATGATTCCAAAAGGAGGTCTTTGTGTTCATCTATTTTTCATGCTTCCTGTGTAGTTTTCGTGAGTGGAAAGGATTCGGTGGAAGCTCTCTGCGCCCCTTCTTGCCCTAAAAATAAAAAAACACCCTTAATATCAGCCACTACCTGCAAACCGCCATCTACTCATCTCCTCTGTCTTGTCCTGAGGACGAGTGTGTGCATGTAACGGTGTGTGAGCTGTTAGTCACTGCAGCTTTGTGTGTGTTTCCATATCAGAAAAACAACTCATCTCCTTACTCATCTCCTCCTGGAACAAATGCTTCCTGAGTGAATTTTGCTTTCAGAGACACAATCTCCCCATCCAACAATAGTGCTCCTTTTTTTTTTTTTTTTTTTTTTAGGAAACCTTCTTGCACAACAACGAGCGCACAAACATGAAATTTTCAGAGAACGGAAGCATTTCCGCCGGCCGTCTGCTTGTCCCAGTTAAGAGGACATGATGTTCACTGCTCTTCAACATGTCTGATGAGGGAAAAAAAAGAAAGGAAAGAAACATCGGTGTCATGTCAAGAGTGACATTAGCTGAGCGTTGGAGTAGAAGGAGGGCAAGAAATGGAAGCGGTTTGTGTGTCTGATGGTTGGGGGGCTGGTGGGTGAGATTTTTCTGGGTGAGTGAGTTTTCTGTGTTTTTTTTCTCTTTGGGCAGAGCTGAGCATATGTCATCTGCTTGTGGGTGTGTTGCTTGTGTATGTGTGTGTGTGTGAGGGGGGGGGACTGACTCCTTTTACAGATTTCACTGTTTTGTTCAGAACAATTTAACTATCATCCTCGCTTCCCGTACGTTCATATTTTCTTTTTTCTATTTCAGTAAAGAGAGATTCAGTGGCTCCAAATGCTTTAAAGATTATTCTAAAAGCAACCTGTATTCTAATAAAAGGAGATCTGTCTGCTTCCGAGGGCTGCAGTGGAAGCAGTCCTCGTCTCGGTGCTGGACGGTCCAGGTGAGACAGGCTGTCAAGCTGAAGAAGAAGTCCTGTCTGGGTTGGTTAGGTTGAGAATCCCCAGAACCAGCTGACAGGTACCGGCAACTCGAAGAGGTTACGGCCTTGGCTGTTGTTGAGGCAAAAACACGGGTGTTGGAGGGGTTCAGTGAGGTCACGGAGAGTGACTAGAAGATTCTGACAAACAAGGGAAGTCATTACTGGCATCTGAACTAACTAAATAACTAACTATAAAGAGGATGTTCTCAACCCCAGCAACATGTCTTCCACACAGGTAGCTGCGTCCATGGACTCTGGCATGGACTTTTCCTTAACCCGAGGTCGTTGAGTAGTTTAAAAATAAATGTGGTGAATAAGGTCTTTCCGGATGTACCTTCAGGCTCTGGATGTTGTGCTCTGCAACATCCCGTGGACGTTGGGGGCGGTACCTCAGCAGTCCAGCGGTCCCACTTCTTAAAAAGTCCGAACTGCACTCTTTAATAAACTGCTAAGCCTCTCTTAAGAGATCTGTCCTCATCTGTGATACACTTACAGTATATTTACCGTATAATATGCATTTACAGTACATTTCTTAGCCCAGTGATGGACTGGTGACCTGTCCAGGGTGTACCCCACCTTTTGCCCACTAACGGCTCCAGTCCTCCCATAACTCCAAACAAGAGATGAGATAGGTATGCAAACACATTTATCCAGGGATGGATGGATGAATATAAAAGACAGAGTGGGAAAAAAAACAGTGTAAGAGCTAATTAAAGAAGAGCAGATGATTTAATACACATTAATAAAGAATTAAGCTCATGACAGGAGAGCCTTTGGTCATCCTCTGCTGGATCTTCCTGCCAGCAACCAGATTTTTTTTTATCTTAATATTATTCTTACATCAGTTACACATGTAATGCAATAATCCCTTGAGAACACTTGGAGTCTCAACCTGCCAACTTCACGATCACAAATTACTGTGAATTCACCTATTGAGCTAATTAGCGATCTCATTACGCCAGAAAGCTCCAGTCCTCTACTACTCACGCTGCAACAGCAGAGGGCTTGTTTTTCCTCTGGTGTTACTAAGTACTTGTTCAAGTGTGTTACAGCAGGAAAAGCAGTTTCTAATCTTACTTTAATACATGCAACAGCCGTCACTGCGATGTCCTGGAAGTTTTTATTTTACCGGCGGCCGCAGCTTATATGTGTGTTTGTGTTTTTTGACGTGTTCTATGAAATATTAACATCGCTGCTCAGACCTCATTTCCCACACCTGTAGACAAATGGATTTAGAGAAATAACTCACCGATACAGCCCCTGCTTCACACTCCAGCTCTAAGTAGGTACTGTATTTGATCAGATCTGTGTTTTGTAAGACACTGGTCTTGTTCCTCTGTTTTTAGCTGGTCGGACAGGGGAAGAGGGTGGAGGGGAATTCACACATTCGGACTGTCTCCAAAATGTGACACACAAATCGGTGCGTCGTAAATGTGAGATGTTTTGTAAAGAAAAGCCTCAATATGAGACTAAACCCCAACCATTTTTTTTAACCTCTAAACCGAATCACATACATTAATTTTTAATCTAGTCACATGATTTCAGTTCTGACCCTAACCATTCAAGAATGGTGAAGTGTTTGATGGGTGTTGGTTGAGTGGTCTCTTGGATGGAGGTTTACTTTCATCCGTCTGCTCAGCTCCTCCCTAAAAGCTTCAACAACTGGCAAACATCAACATTGTCATGTACTAAGCATGTGGTCACGCATGAAGCACGATGTCACATGTGAACATCATCACGTAGTGAGAAAGTGTGGAAAGGCTGAAAATGCGAGTCGCTGAGTCACAGCAGAGTAGCAGCACGGTGACATAGCATCGGTAGCAGTGATCTAAGCTGTGTCTCCACACTTTCCAGATGGAGCAGGAGACAAGAAACATAGTAAATGTACAGTTTATGAGCCCCATGGTGTGAGATCCAAGTTGGCCAATCTTATAGTCATTCGTAGTGGTGAACTGGCACTTTGGACCCTCAAGGTCACGGAGACCTGGGGCCCAATCTTCCACCAGATCTCCTAAAGCTGCTATTAAGGGATAGCGGGTACCAAGAGGGGCTATCCCACCTGTGCTACCTGCTACATTATGCATAGGAGTGGTTAGGGCGTTTCACCTGTTAAACCAATCAGTGCGTCAGTAGCCATTGCCTTTAAGAGCAGGTTGCGCTACCCACAAACTGCTATGGAGCATCTTTTCATCCAGATCGGAGCAGCTCTCATGGGCAGCTCGTCTGGGACTCTGCTGTAGAGCTTCCTCCTCTTCCTTCCTCCTCTGCACTGATATATACATAAAAATATTTTTACACAGACAATTCCTATTGGCTACCTGAAAGTCTCATATAGTCGGTGCACTCCCAGTAAATACACTCTGGTCGTCTATGGTTTAACTGGTGAGCAAGCCGTTTAAGACGATCTCTGCCATTTTCTCAGGGGTTCAACTGAGGCGAAATCACGCTTTTTATACAAGAGTTAATTTGAGAGGTAGAGCCGTTTGTGCACGTCCACATGTGACCAGGTGGTCGCACATTGATGCCATTTGGACGTGCTCTTGTACGCGCCGATATGCAGGTTGCTGGTAGCGGGTGGTCTGACCACCTGCATTGCCTGCTGAGGTGTAGGTCTGACCACTTTTGTATGCAAATGGTGAATAAATTCACTGTATTCCAGTCAATAGCCAAGTCTTGTTATTTTAAGTTCATTCTCAGTCTTACTCAGAGTCCTTTAGTCTTCTACGGGTTGAAACAGAGATAATAAAATCTGCCACAACACCAGTGCTATCAGATGACTATTTCATTTCAAATGAAGGTGTTTTCCCAAACCTAAACTAGTATCCCTGGTGCCCTAACCTAAGTGAACGGTGAGAGGAAAATTTAGAATATGGAAAGCAAGGACAAGAATCCAATGCAGGACTTGAATTCTTATCTTGGTAAAAGTTTTGTATTTATTCCTCCACTGCCTATCCAACCTCAAAACATTGTCAACTTTGACATTCAAACATCTTCACTGAGTGAAGAGAGCGATGCACACTGCTGTGAAGTGACTGTGAAGGAGTAACGAGTGGATTAAATTGTGATGCCATTGGCATCAAGTGACCGAACGTCAGTATGTGATGAGATGGGAATAAGAATGCACTGGCTAATAACAAGATGAACTAGAAAAGCACGCGGAGAGCACAGACCTCCGCCAAGCACAACAATTCCCCCATATAGCGATTTACATACTGTGATAAAATCCATGTTATGCATCAGATCCAGATCAGCCTTTGACTCAGGGATTGACAATGGGAACCTCTATCAAATTTCAAATTTCATGAGTTTTGAGCAATAATTAACGGAGATATTGAGAAACAAAATTTTTGGCCCCATTGACCGCAATTTTAACGAAAAATTGAAAGTGATCCAGAATCCAGGATTTCATCCAGATCAGACCCAAAATGAAATCAGTTCTTCCTTTTCACATTTCTGACAACTACTGAACATTTAATCAAAATCCATCTATAACTTTTTGAGTTATCTTGTACACAGACAGACAGACAGATAAACGCCGGCACAAACATACCCTCCTTAATGGAGGGTAATAAATAAATAGTTAAATCTGGAGTTATGAACATCAGTTACTCAAAAAAAAAAAATTCTCCTTTATCGCTCTAATGTTGGTGGTGAAGATGTTCATTGAGTCCAAAAAACATATTGATTCGTATACATCTTACACTAATTTAAACACTTACTGATCCTTCTTCTTTGTATTTACTTTGTTTCACTACGAATTGAAACCTTTTTTAATGTCTTGTCAAGATGGAACAAAAAATTGACCGACGTGAAAGCATCTGTAACATCCACTCGATACAGAATTGTTTAAATTGTGTAATTTTAGTACCATATGATGATCAAATCGGCTGAGGTGATGTGGGAGTTTCTGACAAGTCAATCATGTATGATTTTCCATAGAGCTCTCAGGTTCCCACTCACATCTAATTTCAAAAAACAAATAAATCAATAGTCTGACAGATTGCTTTTCTATTCCTTAATCATCCATTTTTTTTTCTTTTACATAAAAAAAAGCTATGTTCTGTGTACGAGGCTTCCTACAGAGCCGATCTGGTCATGGCGCCACAGTGCTGGCAGAGCTGCTCCACAGGTCACGCCTTGTCTCTTCTTGTCAGTGCTTACAGGTAACACCTTGTAATGTATCCCTCCCATCACTGTAACCCAATGGCCTGGGGTTTTTGGCACAAGTTCAGATCAGTGTGTGCAGCAGTGCAAGGGCCAGCCTCCCTCCTAATTGAATTATCAGAGTGCAAAAACAGGCATCAGACAGGATTCGCGTCAGACCTTCCCCTCAGCATCCCACCAGTCAGACAGGACAGCTTCAGGTTATTTAGAGAAAATCAGATGTGATGTGAGTGGACTCTTACTGATCCATCGACAGGAATGAGTGTCGTGTTTTATTTTATTCTATTTTTTATGTGTGTTTGTGTGTGTATATATGCACACGCGCACACAAACATATATATATGGAATCCAAGCCTTTCCTCTTCCATTCAAGCGTGTGTGCACTCAGGAGCTCCAAAGCACATGTGCTAATTTCCATGTCAGGAAAGTTTGATTGAACAAGAGCCCTTTTGCCAGGGGGGTCGAAGCAGTCACATGCTGCAGCCACATAAGAGAAGATAAAAAAAGAAGACTTATTATGTCTCTTATTTTCCCTCTCCTCTGTGTTCATTCTTGCCTTTCTCTGCTTTGCTTTCTCTGCCTTCAAGCGCTTTTCATTTTCCACCTCCCTAACTGGATATCCTCTAAGCTTTAACAGTATTTTTTTTCTACAATTATCAGTTTACTGTTTCATGTTTGAATCTTTGTAAATCAGATAGCTTTTTGTGAAAAATGAAGTGTTTGGATATCATCCCGCATGAATATCTGTGCGTGCTTGCATGCGTGCGTGTACTGAAGACCATCTGGCCATGGACAGACCTGACTGTGGATACAATCGCAACAGATTAGAATGAGGTGGAGGGGGAAGCTCCTTTTCTCTCCTTCATTTAACTCATCCCTCCTCGTCTCCCTTGCTTCATTTAACCTGCTCCACTTCTTCACTTTAAGGATGTGTGTGTATCCTTGTTTTTGTGAACACATTGGGACATTATAAACCCTGACCTTGCTGGGACGAGTCGTCCTTGTGGGGACCAAAGACCAGTCAAGGGGCAGGGGTCCTCAGAATAAGGCATCAATGGACATTAAAGAACATTCAGGCATAAATGAGGATCAGGCATGAATGAGTAATGCTTAGTGTTTGGGCTAGGGTTTGGGTGAGGCTACACACAATGGATGGCATTTAATGCAATTTCCTGATACAGATGGTTAAAATCGTATGAATTTGTGTGTGTTTGTGGCTGAGTGTTTTTTTGTTTCAAGCTCTTGGCTTGTTGGGTAAAATAGGGACTCAGAGAAGTCTAAAAAAATGCCATGTGTCAGGGGTTATGTTGACCTGCTGCTGATTGGATATGCTGTGCGCAGGAGATGATGTTGTTCAGCCATCTCAGTGTCCTATGGGAGTACGAGTCTCTTCTCATATAATCATCATTGCATTGAATGCAAACAGCAAACAGAAACCAGCAACCCCCTCAACTCCTCCAATGCTGATTTCACCATTTCAGTTACTTTTTCCACTTATTCTTTGTCACCTTCTTCTTACTTTTAATTTATTGGCAGCTGGCAAACAGCAAAAGTGATGCACTACCACCACCAAGGTGGTATGAAGTAGGCAGTTTGCTTAGTCAGTAGATCCTATCGGGTCTGTCACTAGTCACTCTTACACAGCGATCATGCTATAAAGACTGGAGGGCTCCTCTTCATCCGCCTCCCTTCTCCAGCTGTGCATTCACACTGATCCCTCCAAACAGCCAATATTCCCTCTCCAGTGTGTGCTTTCACAAAGCATTACAGCATTACACAATCCATTACAGCATTCCAGGAAGGAGAAACCAACCAGTTTCAGCAGGTGCAGGCTCCTCCATGTTGCAAAGCACGGTTGGGCTCGTCGTAAGTGCCCCAAGTCCAGCTGTCCAATTGACGAAGTTTGTAATACAGCCAGTCCTGCTGGTTTCTGCCTCTCAGCTGCAATCAAAACCCAGTGGCATTTTCACCGCTGCATCTTCAGCTTGCTTGTTTGGTGCAGAAACAAGACTAGGCTGTGTGAAAGGGGCTACTGTAAAATTCCAGATGATGGCTGAAAGGACCAAGGAGGAGGTCAGCCCTGTTACAGTTCCAGTCATCTAGGTTTTGCCCCGGACACCTGAGGCAGAATGTAATTTCTGGGTCCCAGTGAGGTTAAATCAAAGGTGTGATTGGAAATTAAGTTAGGGTCGAGGTTAGGTTTAAACTTTTAATGGTAAGGCTTTGGGTTAGATTTTGCTGTTTGCTGGACACAATGAATGGAAGTCAAGGTGAAGTCCTTAACGAGACTTGACATGACAATAGCTGCTTCATATACTGAGAGTGTCTGGGTGTGTATTACCAATTAGTGGGACCTAAATGTGTTTATACTGCCACATTGTGGGTAATTCCTCATGAGGATAAAAAGCAGGTCCCCATCCTGTGGGCTTTAATGTTACGTTTACTGGTAAAGTTGTACGGATTAGATTAAGGTCAGGCTAAATTTTGAAACCTCAAATCAATGCAATACCCTCTTAGGTCACTTCAACATGACTGTGTTTGCATACGTGCTTCCTTGCTCTCCAGCTCCAGCTTCCTTCTGAAATATCAGTGTATCTTGTATCGTTCATTAAATGAGAACAAGTAACCTGCTGGCCGTTGCCTGGACACGTTCAGCTTCTGAGGCAGTAGTTGACACCACAACTAACCCACTGAATGTTAATCTCCACCGCATCGGCATGTAGTTTAACAGATTAGAAAGATTAAAAAGGGCCAATGGGGGGAAAAAAAGGGAAAAAAAACAGTGTCAGTTCAGGCCAAAGCACTCAAGCAAACAGCCATGGGAGGCGAGGGTGGGGGGGGAGTGCGCACATACAAATGCTGCTGCTGAGAGAATGAGGGAAAGAGGCAAGACAATATGTGTTTGGATTCCCCTCATCTCTTCATCTGCTCCAGTCTGTTTGATGCTCATTCACCACGAGTGGCTGTGACCCCCTCTTTTGGCATGCAGTGAGAGTAAACTGCATCACTGAGTGAGTGTTTGAATGTATGTGTGTGTGTGTATGTGTGTGTGTACATGGGTGGGTGGATGGATGCTCATATGCATTATAGCTCAATGGGTCTGTACTCCTTTGTATGTGTGACTGTGTTTTGTACAAAATTGGCTCTGCGTGAATGGAACTAAATAGGAGTCACCCAGAGAATGATTTGAGGGTAGTTTGTCACATGTGGCTGAAGCTCCACAGTGACGTCGTCGCTGCAGAGCCGTTCTGTCTCCTTTGAGGGGGCGGGCCACGAGGACCGAACGTGTCTCACTGGCACACTGACTCCCATTTGTTAAAATGTGTATTCACCAGAGGAGGCAGTCCACTTGAGGCAAAATGAAAAGACACTATATACCCATCTTGATGGGATGCCGTGGTGAGAGGAGTGGAGTTTTTTTCCTCCCTTTCTTCTCTTGGAACACTGGGAACTCTTACATGTTTAATTCAGGAAATGTTTGTGTACTGATGCAGCGCCACGTTGCAGAGATATGTCATGTAATTTATTCCCTACAGTCCTGTTCATAGCAGTGTCCGTGCAGGGTCTAAGGCTTCAATAGACTGCATTTTGGAAGTTTTTAAATAGCAATTCAGTCCATCCACTTAAATGAAACAGTAACTCATAAAAATGTTCAAAACATATCCTTAATTACCGCCAAGGTGGAGGTTTTAGCAAAAAAGTGGGCTTGCTTGTCAAATGCCAAACCAATCAGTGAGCATCTCTTCAGAACCAGTAAACTGAGCCTCGTCTAACTGGAATCACAGGCAGTATAAAGAGAACTGGACAAACACTTCTGTGGGATCACTCAGAGGTTTCTGGAGACATTTTTAACACAATGTATGACACCATTCGCAGGATCCAACTCCACCCAACCCCCAGGTGATCCGAAAATGAGCAAAGGGTGAGTTTCAGGCAAGCTCCGTCTGAGCTGCTGTTGGTCCAGCTGGCTGGAACCTTCCAGACCAGTGATGCCCAACCCAGGTCCTTAAGAGCCACAAACTTTTATGTCTTTGATGTTTCCCTGCTTCAATACACCTGATTCACATGAATGGGTTGTTAACAGAGTTGTGCAGACCTGAATGACAAGATGATGACGATCCATTCATTTGAATCAGGTGCGCTGAAGCTGAGAAACATCTAAGACATGTGATAAACACAAGGCCCGTGGGCCAAATGTGGCCCAGCACGTCATTTTATGTGGCCTTCGAAGGCTTGTGCATTATTGTCTAAAATTTTAAACCAATATTTTAAGACTTAAAATAAGCTTTAAAGCGCATATTGACAATAAACTACATCTCCCATAATGCATTTCGTCGTTACCCACACAACGATAACGGTATCTTACCATGAGCAAGACATCTAGACAATTTTCAGAACTGATGGACTTAAGAAAAACCTCTACAAACTAACCCCAACATGTCCAAAAAAAAAAAAAATTGATGCACAAGGAATGCAGTTGTATGAACAATGGGAAAACTAATACAAGTTTGTACCTCAAGGTGAAAAAACAGTATGTCTTGTGTTATGAGGTGGTGTCAGTCGTGAGCTAAGTATGCTAAATTTAGCCTACAAGAAAAACAAAGAATAATAATTAATACATAATTGTTAATACAATAATGTTACAACAAACTACATACTGTCCTTCAAAGTGATAAAAATCATGCTCTGTTAAGTCTCTATTCACAGCTCAGAGGTAAAGTACCTAAGCAGATCAAATTGTAGCAGCCAAGCCATTTGACATCACAGGCTTCAGTGTAGCCATCTCTCATAAAACCAGACCCCTAATTATGTCAATTGGTGGTTAAATCAAATTTTAATTGATTCAGCACATAAGGATTCACTCCATGTAACTGCTGTCATGGGTGTCATGGTTTGGCATACAACCTTTTTAAAAGGCAGAGGGTTCCTTGCAAACCATGGAGAGGTGGATGCTTTTCTACCTAAAGACACGTCATCTCATCACCGGAGAAGAACCAAACAAAAAGTGAATTATAGCAAAAGACAATAGTGCAAAATAAAATCACTAGGAAAAAAAAATCTTGAGGTATTTCTCCAAACAAATGTCCTTTAATACAAGGAGAAAGCTGCAGTTTACCTGTGCAGTAATGTGCCGATCGCACAACCTACACAATCAGAAGCGTGCTGTACTTATCTACTCAAGCATACTTTGAAATTAAAGAGTGCTCTCTTTTACTCTTTGAGCTGGAAAATTCACCCACAGAAAAAATCCACCTTGAATCATTAATCTTTCAGATTGCATAGATCTCGCAAGGACAACAAGCCTTTTTTGAAGCAAAAGTACTCAAAGGCTTTCTTTATTTTTTAAGCTACAACAGGCATATTGCATGCAGACCTTGATAACAAACAAAAAATGTAATTGAACTTCAAATGAATCAGTAGGGTTGCTTGATTAAACCCTATAAAGACATCAGCTACCACAGATGTGCAGATTTGTCCATAAAACTGCTTCTTAACAGAAGTAGATAAAATTACAAATGTGGTTGGCTTTTGTTTGCTTTCAAGCTTGCCTCTGGCAAAATGAGAGTGAACAACACTGTGAAAGCACTGATTTAATGAGAAAATAACATACTGGGGCCATGTGAGTTTGCAGACTTTGAACGTAGATTTTTGACTTTGCAGCTTTCTTACTGAGTTGTTTGCAAGAGTTCACAGAGGAAGTGAATCTGAGTACTGGTTGATGTGTCCCGCCGGTTTCCTGACAGGCCGCCGGTCGGGCGTGTACCCCCCCTCTCAGTGGCCTGACTACATGTTGGAGACAGAAGGACCTCATTCATGAAGACATGTCATTTTTCATTTTCAACTGCAAAATATTTGATCAATAGTGACAAACTGAACTCAAGCTGTTTCATCAGGAGGGCTGGTGATTCCTACAGTTTGCTTATTTTAGAAGAATTCCTGTGCGTTGATGATAACAGCTGATTATCCTGGATCAGTTGGTTTAGATTAGATTAGATGTACTTTATTCATCCCACAAGGGGGGAATTCATGTAGTACAGTACACCCTTATTATTCGTGGGGCTTACGTTCCTTCCTCCCCCCCGCGAATCCCAAAAATCTGCAAATTATTGATGCAGTTTTAAAAGGCCTATGTATGATATTATATATGCTAAAATACGCTTCCCAACCACATTCTAAAGACATTTTTACTCATTAATACAGTAATAATAAAGTAATAGTAAATCAAAAATATTTTAATTTTGTAGCGTGATAGCATTTATTAATAAGAATATATATATATATATATATATACACATGGTTCGCCAATGGTGAACCACGAATAGGCGAGGGAGTACTGTATGTCACATGGCGCTTCAGCTGTTGCACTGGGTGGAATGTAAACATGTATTCTTATTAAATGATTGAATTCTCCTTGTAGATAATATGGTTGCAATCCAACTGCCAATAACTTAGTATCTGGATAACACATCTGCTCCTTGACATGTCCAGGATTACACCATCTCTGGTTCAATAATGAAGCCAGTCCCCCTCCTTTCTTCTTGCCACTAGCTTTAGCATCTCTGTCTGAGCGTATGAGGGTGAATCCAGGTAGATCCACAATGGAGTCTGAGATGTTTTGATTCAACCAGGTTTCAGCAAAAACACATAAGGTTGCACTTGTGGTAGACTTTATGACTAGGGTGTTGCTGTAATTGTCGGCCTGATAGTTCAGCTATCTAAAACATATATCGCTTTGACGGAGTTTTAAAATCACGCTGATGTGAGCTAACGCTAATGTGAGAAAGCCAGCAGGAAAGAATTCACTAGGACTTACACACATCAGCAAGGCTTATGAAAAATCCAAGAAATTTGCCAAAGATGACCCACAGGCCAAAGATGAAATGGGTAGAAGGTAGAAATGTATGAATCTAACTTCTGTCAGTGCGTTAATTTTCCATGTATTTATTTTTTTGCAAACTTCTGGAATGCACTTTTTCAGTTTGTAATTCTGGTGCATGTATTTCCATCAGTCCAAGGAGCCTTTATTTTTTTATATCAGTAAGTAATAAACCTTATTTAAATTGATGTGAGATATCAAATAGGCTTGTTTGATAGGTTTACAAAATGTTTGAGGTTTGAGAGGTTTGCCAATAGTTTTTCTTTGGAAAAAATAAATATCTGTTTATTTAAAGAGTCAAAACTGTTTTTGGTTTTGTTTAGTATAGTATTGATGTAATGATCTCAGGTATATGTGTGTTATCGGTTATTGGTTATTGGCCTTTAGGAGCTGAAAGTTATCGGTTATCTGTATCGGTTTTAAAAAACAGTTATTGTGCATCCCTAATTCTCATTCTTAACCAGTATCTCCAGTTTATCACTCTCGTTGATCAAGGAGTTGACTGATGGCAGAAAGGGCTTTTATGTATTTCCTGGCTTTCACCATAGTACCAAAAAACCAAAAACTCCTCTTAATCTCAGATGGACATAGGATGAAATCCTCCAGATTTGCTCCGTTTCAATGAAAGAAGCTCTTCTATTGAATAAACTCTTCTTTTCACAGTAATATCCATCAGTACTTGATTTAAAAAAAAACTGACATAAACACCAAAAATAAAAATAGAGTCAAGCTGCCAACTTCAACCAGGGCATTCTGGGAAAAAAAAAAAAAAGTTAGTTTGGCTACTAAACTGACAAAATCTAATGTGTGGAAACCATTTAAACTGACTTGAGTTTCCACTAGTCAACAACCCGTGATAAACAATAAAATATTTTCATCTACTCTTAATGTACCACCCTGTGGTCATTTAACTTTGAAGACCAGAGGGTTACAGATCATGTGGGGATAGAATGTAGAATGCAAATTAATATATAAAAGCCAGTGATTCACTTATTTTGTGTTTGATTTATTGAAGACAGTATATCTCTAAGGTATCTCTCAGGTTTATGAAATGCTTCCTTGACTTCATTTCACTTGTTAATATAGATTTCAGCCCTACAAGTTGGAGCAGTAAAGTTTTTACTACTTTGCACTGTCGGCATTCCTTTCTCACAACCTGTAAAAAGGCGTTCTGACATTGAGGGTAACAATGGAAGCATTTCTGGTGTTATTTTTGTTCCATTCTTTAATTATCCAGCAGGCCAGTACCTGTACCCTTCTCCTCCTCAGTCATGCCTTTGTAATGTGTGTGCAGAATGTGATTCTGCAATGTCTTGTTAAAAAATGTATGGATGTTCCTGGAAGAAATGTCATCCTGAAGGAAGCAAATGTTGCTCTTAAATCTCAGAGGACTTCTCAGCATTAAAACTGCCATCACAGAAGTATAAATGACCTTTGCCAAAAAACACTGACACCGACACTTGCTTTTGGACCTTGTGCTCATAACAGTCCCGATGGATCCGTTCCTCTTTGGGATGGACCGCATGCCTTCCACGTTCTTTCCAAAACCACATCTGTAATGCTGACGATAATTCCTTCACAGAGAAGTTGACGCTGCCTCTGGAGAAGAGTGGTATTATTGGTGAATTCAGATTCATATTCTTGGACTTCAGAAAGGTTCTCCAATGAAATCACCCGACTTCGAAGATATAACAGCTAAGGATGAATAAAGGTTCTTGTTGCTGTGCCATCTTACTCATCCGGAGAGCATGGCTTACAGGCTTTCACTTCTGAAATTCCTTGAATCTTTTCATGATATTGTCCGCAGTGAAGAGAGAAATATTAAAGTCCCTTCCAGCCTTTCCAGGAGAAACACTGTTTTCAAGCACTACCATTATTCTCTTGCACTTTTGTAAACAAACTACAGATTCTTTGTCTCCTTTTGCTTCTCAAAGACCTTTTGTATTTAACAGTCTTGATCATTGTTGCCTGTTGACATCTCTTGTTCTCAACACTGCCCATTATTTTAACCTTAATCCGAGCTTTAAATGTCTCCTTCCTTTTTATGGAATGCCCTTCAGGCCTGAAATGTAAAACTGGATAAATATTAAAATATATTTCTGAACAATTTGCGTTTTCCTTATGTCCTAACTTTTTTGTGTTGCAGTATAACTGAACAAGTTAAGATTTTTTTTAAATCGGAGTGAAAGTGCCACTAATTAAACTCACAAAAAAAGACAAGAGACCAAGTGTGATCACAGAGCTAAAAATATAAGACAAAGCTGTTATCAAGTCTACTTTTTTGTCTTAATGCCTTAAATGTCACTGAATAATTTATACCTCTCTGATTTGGCTCAATAATATTCTTTCTTGTTATGCCTAAGTCATTTTCACCAGTCAGACGTAATTAATATAAAACACCCTCTACAGAGCTGTGGATAGCACTGTACAGTGACTCAATGTGATGGGAGTGCTGAACAGGCAGTGCGCCTCTGACGGCCTCAACAAATACCCACATCGCCACCCAATGGCCATTAAAGGTAATGCAAGGTTAAAAAATGGCAGCAAAAGTGGCATTAGCAGGTACTTTATTGCAGGTTAGTGCTGACCTTGTGTGTGTCATTGTATAATGTAAACATCCATCCAGGTATTCAGCACAAATATACACACACGTGCACAAACAAACATCAAACAGACAATCACAGAGACACATTTTTATAAAAAAGCAAGTCAGCACACACAGAGAGAAATGCTTAAACCAAGGAGAGTCATGGGAGTCATCTACCAACTAAGCAACCCACTAATAGGTTCTTGTTCGTGGGCTCATAAAGCTGGCAGTTGCTCATGAGCATACAGTTGTTTATGCGTTCGAAAAGAAAAAGAACAAGGTTAAACAAGAACAAAAGGCTGTGGTGGTGGGATGTGGTTGCTGCTCAGCTGCCAAGGAGGGGGACATGGTCACAGTCGCTCCACATCATTTATCTGTCTCTCTGTTTAGCAGTAGCACAAGGGGACCAGACGGAGGAGAGACTTTTGCTGAAAAGCGGATTTACTGCATATTGTTGGCATTGCAGGATTCTAGCTGCTCAACAATCCTGGACCTTCATTGCTGGATTTTTCATTTTATGATACCCCTAATGTTTTCTGTTGATGAAAAGTCTGGACTGCAGGAAGTCCAGGTCAGCACCTGGACTCTTCTCCTGTGAAGCCATGCAGTTAAGACGGGGGCAACATGTGGCTGAGCATTGTCTTGCTGAAATCCAATGTGCAAGGCCTTCCCTGAAGGAGAAGTGAATGTCTGGATGGGTGCATCTCATTGTCGTCTTCGGCATTGATGGAGCCTTTCCAGATGTGTGAGCTGGACACGCCTTAGGTACTAATGCAGCCGAATATCATCAGAGATGCAGACTTTTTAACTCTCTGCTGATAACAAGCTGGACGGTCCATGAGATGCTCAGCTTCTCTGAAATGATCCCTTTATACCCAGTTATGTTACTGACTTGTTGCCAATTAAGTTAACGAGCTGTCAAATGCTTTTCCATTTATGTTTAATTTGCACCAATTACTTTTCCAGCCTTTTGTTGTCCCTGTTCCAACTCTTTTTGAGCTGTGTTGCTGCCATCAAAGTTAAAATGAACTAATATTTTCCTTGAAATAGCAAAATCTACAACCTGTCCAGGGTGGACCCCTGCCTTTTACCCGAAGAGAGCTGGTATAGACTCCAGCAGATCCCCGTGACCCTGCAGAGGATTAAACAGGCATAGATGATGGATGGATGGATGGGATGGATGGATGGATGGATGGCAAAATGTCTCAGTTTCATCTCTGATGGTATGGGTGTGCAGTGATGTCAATGGGCAGTTTGCACATCTAGAAGGGGAAAATGAGTCCTAAAAGATATACACATGTTGAAGAGCAAGATATGCTCCCATGCAAATGTCTTTTCAGGGAAGGCCTTCCATCTTTTAGCAAGACAATACCACACTGCATCAGACATGTGGTTTCATTGTAAAAGAGTTTTGGTGCTGACTGAACCGTCCAAATGAAAGCATTTGTGTTGCTCCCATCAAAGTTAAGATGAGCTTATGTCTGTTTCAACATCTGAAATATTCTTTATGTTCCATGGGGAACAAAATATGGGTTCATGAGATTTGAAAATCATTACCTTTTATACACCATCTCAATATTTTTAGAGCTGGAGATGCATATCTTTTATCAAATGAAAAACATTTGTCGCATATAAGATTGAGATGTAACACAACTTTGCCTTTGAACTATGAGATTATAGATCTATTTGAAGGCAGGGTTATTTTCAGTGTTTTGATGCCCTGACTTTAGATTTATAACAAAGTTCCTTTATAGTTCCAACACTATGGAAGTATTTCTGTGCCACCTGAGTTTGAATATGAATTTTTAAGATTGAAATTTTTCAGCATCACAATCAGACTTTGAATTTTAAAAAACATCAGATTTCTAGCACTGAATTTTTTTGCCTCTGAATTTTATTTTGTTAAATAAATTCAGTGTTAAAAAAAATTGTTGTCTTAAAATATTCAGTTTTTCAAAATTCAACACGCAAAGAAATTCAAAACACCCCAAAAAATTCAGTGTAAAAAAATAATAATCAACATCTCAAAAAAATTCAGTGTAAAAAAAATTAAATTTCTAAAAAAAAAAATCAGTGTAAAAAAATTCAACCTCAAAAAATTCAGTGTAAAAAATTCAACCTCAAAAAATTCAGTGTAAAAAAATTCAACCTCAAAAAATTCAGTGTAAAAAGAACCAGACTCAACATCCGGGTCACCAGGGAGAAGCAATCGATCCCTGTCTCAATTCAGCCAATGTCCAGTAAACAGTAAACAGATTCACCGCAGCACCATCACCTGAGTTTGCTGCCATGGCCGACTGGTCCGTCTTACTATCTGGGTCGGTGTCACATGACCAGTGGAGCGTAACGTGATTGGCTAGACGTTGGCTGAATTGAGACAGGGATCGATTGCTTCTCCCTGGTGACCAGGATGTTGAGCCTGGTTCTTTTTACACTGAATTTTTTGAGGTTGAATTTTTTTACACTGATTTTTTTTTTAGAAATTGAATTTTTTTACACTCAATTTTTTTGGGGGTGTTGAATTTCTTTGCGTGTTGAATTTTGAAAAACTGAATATTTTAGGACAACATTTTTTTTTAACACTGAATTTATTTTAACAAAATAAAATTCAGAGGCAAAAAATAATTCAGTGCTAGAAATTTGATGTTTTTTAAAATTCAAAGTCTGATTTTGATGCTGAAAAATTTCAATCTTAAAAATTCGTATTCAAACTCAGATGGCACAGAAATACTTCCATACAACACCACTATTTAACAGTGCACGGGTGAATTAACTTTTGTTTCCTCCCCACAGGGGATCACTTTGCAACACAGTTCTAAATTTGTATCTCCATCGATGCAACGCTACAGCTCGAGCTCTGTGCACTCTTGGCTCTTAGCTTCTGTTTGTGCCCAGGTTACCGAGGCTTTCTTATTTTAAAACAATACCTTGCATTTCATGAGAAGCATCAGGGTGAACAAGTTTTAAAATTATATTTGCAGTATTTTTATTTACAGTAGTAGCGTAAGACTCAAAAAACAGAGTACAGTTATCAGTACACCATCCAAGTCCAATAAGAATAAAGAGCAACAGAATGAAGCGAGTGTCATCACAATGACACTATTCTAATGAACTACACATCTCAAATGTTCACAACGTTCCAGTGGCCTGAGCAAGTGGTTTCCTGTGTAACTGCAGAAGCGATCACAAAATATTTTCACACCTAGACAGACACACCTACAAAGAATATATATGGTCTCTAACAGAGGCCGACTGACAGGGTGGCAGGATGGAAACAGTTTGTGGTTTCTGCAGACCTTCGTCTGTACATGATGGTGCAGAGGGGCTTGAACTGCAAGCTCTAAAGCTGATAATCCTCTGGGTAACACATGTAGTGTTTGGCATCAAAACAGCACGGCGAAGACAACTGACATCCGGCGCATGCAGCCGAACTTAAGATGTAAGTGAAACAGAAAAACATGAGCAGTTTTCACAAGATTCCTTCTCAGTAACTGCAGTCTCTGAGCAGAATTGTGTTATAAACCATTTCATTACCTTTTCCTTGATTGCAATGACTGCAAATGTAACTATTACTTGAATATCTGACTAATGCAACTCTTTTTTTGTTGCTCATGTGCCTCTATATTGTATTATATACATTTCCCCCAAATTGCTTGAAATATTTACCTTCCAGATCTTTTTTAAGAACATTCTTTTCGAACAGTTCAATGATTCTCTCGAGCATTTGTTCACAAGCTGGAGACCCACTGTTCATCTTTACTTCTCAAAGACACTCATGTTCTTATTTCTAGAGAGCATTTATCCAGTTGTCTATTAAGCTAACACACAGACTCATGAAAGGCATTTCCATGTGGATGGTGTCCAATAGTGTCATCTGTGTGTCCCATATTTGCAAAGTCTCAGTGTTTGGTCAGCTGACGGATTTGAATCGGAGCCACTTATGTTACTCACCACAGAAGAAAACACGGTATGAATGACACAGTAGTGGGGTTCAGAATTTAAAGTTTTGTCAGTCAAAACCGCTATGATTAGATGTCCGTGAATGGACAAAAAGGTGCGGAGCATTGAATTAGCTGAAAAAAATAAAAAGTCAAGGGAGTCATAACCAAAAGCAGCAGTCAAGCCTGGTTCAAACTAGATGCAAACGTTGAGGCTGGAAAAGTAAAAAAATGGTCAATACTTGTAAAAATGTGAGAGAACTCACACAAATCTGGAGCACAAATGCGAGAATTGGCAAAGACAAATATTATAAACGTGCAAAGAACTGAAAATGAAACAGGAAATAAAACCGTGACAAAAAGAAAGCAGAATTGTACTGTCAGCATCAGTTATTATCACTCTGTATTTGTATTTATTTAGTCTTATCATTATATACATAGCATGAGCCAAAGGTTTAGATACACAAATTCAAATGTGGTTGTTAGTGAGTCAAAACTTTTGATCGGTACTGTATACAAGGTAGAAAGTATTTAGTAGTGTCCTGTTCTAGGGCTGTGTTTCCCAGTCCAGGTCCTGAAGGGACATCTGGACATCCATCGTTCTAGGTGTTTCTCTGCTCCAATAAGAGACATGTCTGCAGAGCTTGACGACAAGCTGCTGGAGATCCATCCATTTTATAAAAGGTGTGTTGGAGCAGGGAAACATGTAAGACATCCAGGACAGCGGCCCTCCAGGACCTGGACTGGTGATCTCTGCTGGCTTTCCTGTGTTGTGTTCTGTGTTTGTTTCTAGTTTCGGGGATCGTGCTTTTTTGGTCTTGTTTTTGGAAAGATTTTTTGGTTTTCTTGCTCCGTTTGTCAGACCTGTTCTGTGTTCAGTTACGTCCTTCCTGTCCGCTTCTGTGTCCTTATGTCTTCACTGATTGTTGTCACCTGTGTCTCATTGTATCACCTGCTTTTGAGACTATGGCCCTGATTGTACACTGCGCACAAGAGCTGCTCTGATCTGGATGAAAAGACGCTCCGTAGCGGATTGCAGGTAGCACAACCTGCTCTTAAAGGTAATGGCTACTGACGCACTGATTGGTTTAACAGGTGGAACGCCCTAACCACTCCTATGCATAATATAGCAGTTGCTGCAGGTGGGATAGCAGGGGAACGCCCCTCTCGCTACCCGCTATCCCTTAATAGCGGCTGTAGGAGATCTGGCGGAAGAAAGGGCCCTACATTTTAG
This sequence comes from Hirundichthys speculiger, assembly GCA_018398805.1. Lineage (NCBI taxonomy): Eukaryota > Metazoa > Chordata > Actinopteri > Beloniformes > Exocoetidae > Hirundichthys > Hirundichthys speculiger. Next base: position 24,545 of record JAGFBZ010001069.1, read on the forward strand.
TTTCCCTTTTGTGCCTGGTGGTGTTTCCCCTCATGCGTCTTTGCTCCTGGTGCCTTCTTTGTCTTTTCTTTTCTTTTTTTTTTTTGATATCCTGCCTTGTAAATGCCTTGCGTTGAATGAAGGACATTAGTCCTGTCACTACAGCTCCTTCTTAGCACGTCTCCTTCACGTGGGTGCTGCACATCAAAATTTTGACAAGTATTTTAGCTGTGGTGGAAATAATTAACGATTGGTCCCGGCTAAAAAAGAAAAATGCCTCCTGGGTTGCCAGCTGATCACAGAGTGAGGGCTCCAGTGTGCACACTTGCACACACAGGCCACATCAACCTTTGGCGGGACTAAAAGTAAAGTGCAGTGTGTGTTATAAGGTGGTTTATATAAAAGGAGATCATAAAAGACTGGATGGGGAAACAAGGTAATCTCAAAGTTTCCAGGCAGCCACCAGTCCACAGTTAAAACAAAAAAAAGGGAGACAGTTTAGTACTGGGATTACTATGCCTTGATGCCACTCAGTCAAGTGTACAACGAAGAAGTAAAGAAGAACCCTGTGAGTAATAGGTAAATACTTAACAATACTGAACTGAGTCTGCCATACATAAGTCATTGAACAAGCAGGGAGCCCATGGTAGAAGAAGCTCCTCACCCTGCCAGCCATCAGGTCTCTACAATCCGACCTGATCAGGTGCAGGGAGGAGCTGGTGAGTTTAACATGAGCCCCCAAGGCGGTTTCTGGTGCCGTTCCGTCTCCTGTGTCTGAGGTGGTCGACGCACTATCACGCTCTCCCGATCCCATCTCCAAGGTGGTCGACGTGCTCTCCCGCTCTCCCCATTCGAGGTGGCTGACGCATGCACTCCCAATCCGGTTTCCGGGGCGGTCAATGCCGACGCTCTCCAGATCCGGTCTCCAGGGCAGTCGACGCCGCCTCAGCCATGCCGGAGAAACAGCCGCCACCTCGTCAGTCCTTAGTTTCCATCTGGTGCCGCTTCACTTCCTGGCTCCCGTACGGCGTTGCCGGCCGTCTGCCTCGTCACCTCTTTGCTCCCGCCCGCGCGCCAAACTGTCTCTGCCACCTGCCCGGTGCTGTGGCCACCTGCCTGAACTGTCTACTGTCTGCCTGGGTCGGCCATGACAGGAGTTCTTTGTGTTTTTGTGAAGTTGGAGTCTCTCCCTGTCTTTAGTGGTTCCTGTTTTACTTTGAAAGGTCTGTCTTGTCTTCTTTGTTTTTCTGCTTTACTTCCTCCCTCTAGTTAACCTGATTGTCTGCACCTGCCTCTTGTTTATTCCCCTCTTTACTTATGTTTTGTCATTTCCCCTGTCTGGATGGGTCCATTAGTTGATGTTTGTGTTTGCAATCCTGCCTGTTTCCTTTCTTGTCATCCTGCTCTTCACCCTGGTTCTGGAATATAAGTTAGCTTTGTGTTTTTGGATTTTTGGTTTTTGTTAAATAAACTTTTTGTTTTGAACTCCTGCCTTTTGGGTTCTCCCTTAACCTCCGCTGCAAACCATGACACAAGGTACATGTACAGGTGTGTAAATACATGCGCGTGTGTATATAGTATCTAGGTGTGTATATGACATGTACAAGAATATGTATATTAACATTTTTTAATATCTATTAATATTCACCCATAATGTTCCTCCCTCTGACCAAGAGGCAGACTTGAAGTAAAGAGATACAGCAGCACTATGACCCTCAGCATCAAAGTAAATCCAACACAAAAATATTTTTGATGCCATTCTATTTTTTATTTTTGATAACACCACAGTGTTTTTATTTCAAAATGGCCACCTGCTAAACCTCTCTGTAGAAAATCTCAGAAATTGTTTTGTAGGAGGTGATTCTTTAACAGAGAAATGAGCTCAATAAATATGCACGGACAACTTATAAAAAGAACAGCTCTCTCAGTAGCTTGTAAATGAATGATACATCTGCTGGATTGTTTCCAAGAAGCGAAGATAGAATTCTTAACCAGCCTTTGACACTTTTTAAGTGACAAAACTCACAGGAAACCCACAACAGCATATTTGCACGCTGAACTTGCATGACTGCAGAGGTTACCATGCAAAAGAAATAAATGTGCAAATGAATGTTGGTGAATGTACAGTCTCATTACTATTTTAATCTACACAGCACATTCAGTGCAGAATAAATAAACACACAAAGTATAACACAAGTGTTAAGTAAGTTATATTCAGATATAGATCTGATGATGTTGATGAACTGCTAAGGGAATATTTCAATGATCCTGGGATTTCCAACTCCAGACTGATAAACTGGTGATTTAATTCAGAAATACTTTATTGATCCTTGAAGAGAAATTAAACTGTTGCAGTAACTGTTATGCATTAAGTCTCTTCAAAGATTCATTGTAGATGGTTATAGGTGTGGGGCAGGAAGGATATCCTGTAGCGGTCTGTGTTACAGCGGATCTGAAGACTCTGTTGCTGAATCATTGTTGTATAGAAGATGTTCTTCATTTTATGAAGTATCCTCCTTTGAACCATCAGCTCCAGAGGCTCCAGAACAAAGACAGACTCGTTTATCAGTTTGTTCAGTTTCTTTAAGTCTCTGATGCTGCTCCCCCAAAAGGCGACTGCAGACAGGATTAAACTCTCCTCAACAGACTTGTAGAATATACTCAACATCTTGCTGCAAACAGTGGACCTAACCTTCCTTCAGAAGTAAAGTCTTTTCTGTCTCTTCTTATAAACATTATTGTTGTATCTCCAGTCCAGTTGTTGTCCAGGTGAAAACTGAGGTATTTATACTCCTCCACCACCTTCACTTCTTCTCCCATGATGGAAATGCTGTTTGACCTGTTCCTGGTCTGACTAAAATCCACAATCACTTAATTTGTCTTGTTCATATTTAAGGTGAGATCGCTATTCCCACACCCCGTCACAAAGCGGTCCACCAGTTTTATTTATTCCGTCTCTGGTCCATCCCTAATTCACAATGTCCAGAGTAAAGAGGAATGGTGAGTGTACAGTTCCCTGTGGTGCTCCTGTGCTGCTGACCACCTGGTCAGACACACAATATCAAGGCTTCAGAAATGGTGTTTCAAATTAGCATGTCCTGTGTTGTGCATATAACGTGCTCGTTTATAATCACAAACAACTTCTCTCATTAGAACATATCAGAATTTATTAACAAGCGTTAAGATGAACAAACACTTGAATCAAGATTCAGATATCTACTGACTAAAAGACAACTAGACTAACATAAGCAAATAAACATTAAATGGAAAAAGTGTCAATATATATACATCATAGGCGCAGTTTGACTTTTGCGTCAGGGGGGGCAAAAATTGTTAAGCACTTTCAACAAACGGGCGCACTCTCACGCAAACCGGCGCGCATGCACGCGAACCGGCACCTGGTCAGACACACAATATCAAGGCTTCAGAAATGGTGTTTCAAATTAGCATGTCCTGTGTTGTGCATATAACGTGCTCGTTTATAATCACAAACAACTTCTCTCATTAGAACATATCAGATTTTATTAACAAGCGTTAAGATGAACAAACACTTGAATCAAGATTCAGATATCTACTGACTAAAAGACAACTAGACTAACATAAGCAAATAAACATTAAATGGAAAAAGTGTCAATATATATACATCATAGGCGTAGTTTGACTTTTGCGTCGGGGGGGGGGGCAAAAATTGTTAAGCACTTTCAACAAACGGGCGCACTCTCACGCAAACCGGCGCGCATGCACGCGACCGGGACGCATGCAAACATATGTGCAAACTCGCGCGCACATGATGGCACACAAGATACACTCACCACGAAACCATGAAGTCCAAGATTAGATGATGTTCAAAACCAGTAGTTGCAACAGGATACAGTACACAGTAGATGTTATAAATGTTAATGTTAATGATGTTAAATGTATTAAGAAACAAAATATAACATGATTCATTTAACTGTCACAATATACTGCAGTTTATTTTGGACTTAAAAAAAACATTACGGTCAAAAACATTTATTTATTTTTGCCAGTTGGTTGACAATGCAATTACATATTTCAGCCACCAGGGGGAGCAATGCTCCCCCTGCCCCCCTGCAAACTCCGCCCATGATATACATGTATGCTATGGATGTGTGTGTGTGTAAAAGATAAACTAGGTTGGCGTTGTAGAGTGAGAAGTTTCTAAGATGGCGGACGAGGTCACGTGGTGACTTCTTCCCTTACCAAGATGGCCGCTGACTCACACAATAGGGCATTTTAAGATGGTGGGCAAGGTGGTAACCTCAAGGTTGTTAATAGGAAGTAGGCGTGTGACGACCACCCAGCGGTGAGGAAACACGTCTGTTACGTGGATAAATGTGCGGCGGCTGACCGGCGGTGGATTCAACGGTAATAGCAAAGTAATAACGAACAGAAAAACATTGACTAAGCTAAGTATCTGGCCTGATAAGAGCCTCTTACGTGGATTGCTCAGGAGGTGATCGATGGCGTTGTGGTGACGGGGAGGATGGCCGATATGGATAACGGTCGAACTGCTGGTCAATTACCCTCTGCCGGTATTATAGCAATGAGCGGTCCTTTTGTCTTGTCTTCTCTCAGCCTCAGGGGGAAAGGGTAATAGCGTTGTGGTGCAGCAGGGTGTCCTTCTTAGAAACACATCTGGAGCCGTCACATCATCCCATCGCGCCACCGCTCCGATGCATACGCAGATCACTTCTCGTGCTTGGTTGGTGGGTGTGAGGGGCTAACCAGTTTTCCCTTTTTACCGGTGGCTCAGCAAGCGTTACTGGTCGGTTACCTTCGGCTGGGCACTTCGTTAGACTGGAGTTGATCCTCCCACCGGATGCTCGGAACTGAGGTGGGCTAGTTGTGGAACCGGAGAAGAAGAGCGTTTAGGTGGACGAAGAGAAGAAAAAGAGAGTGATCCAAGGGGCTTTTCTGTATTTATGCTGCAGGGATGTGATTCGCCCTTGCTGGGGACCCCTGCTGTGTTATGGGGGTCAGCGCCCAATGAGAGGGCAGGACATCACTTTCATACCTGTTGTAAAACAATAAAACATCGCCAGGCATGCTGGGGAATTGAGTTTTATTTAGATTCCTTTGTCTCAGGGGACCATGTGATCAGATTTTACTGGAATTGTAATGGTAACAATGGCATGTGGCCTAACTCCTGGATTACACCATCTGTTGTTGGCAAGCACTGCAATCCCCCTATCCTTACGTTTTATGCTCCTCTTCAAGTCTCTGTCCGCCCTTATCGTCTGAAGTTCACGCCGAGAGATGCTGAAGTCAGGGATATGCTCCTGGAGGCACATCTCGGTGAAACACATTAAAGTACATTGTCAAAACTCCAGATTTGTCCTTGCCAGTGCTCCAAGCTTGTCTATCTTGTTAACAAGAGATCTAATGTTTCCCATTATGAAGGAGGGAAGAACTGCTTTAAACTTCTTCTTTCTCTCTCCCTGCTTTGCTCCTGCTCTGGATCTTCCACGTCTTTGCTTAAGCTCATCAGGCCTTTGGTATCTCACTCTTGGTATTACTTGGATACCTGAAACGTCGATCAGCTACTCTGATGGTAAACAGCTCTCCCATTACTGTGGCTATTCATCATAACAGGAGTTTAAAAAATGAGAACGTAACCAGGAAAAACCCTCAAGCAGAACAGCAATCAAACCATGATTAAAAAATAGTCCAAAAACCAATGTTATAAATGAAGAAGAGTTTGTTCAAAAAACCCAAAATATGCAAAGAGGTAGCAAAATTGCTGGAGCTACTGCAGCAAGCTGACACCATGAAAAGCACTTTTCTAGAATACCTAACCAACCAGACATTATGGCGGTTGACAAACTCTGGAAGGAAACAGCTGTGATAGATGTAGCAACCCTTTACAACATATAGAGGACTGAAGATTTAGATAGTGAAGCGACAGTGGTGCCATGTGTTAATTGGAGCACTTGAGGTTGTGACCCCCAGACTGAGAGAATGGCTCCAGAAGGTTCCCTGCACAATATCAGAGATTCAGAGGAGCACAGGCCTGGGAACAGCAGAAGTCCTCAACTCTCGATCTCGCAGGTCTCTGGAAGAGGACCCAAGACTGAAAGGACAGTGACTGCCCATGCTTCCTTTAACAAGACGCATATGAGGACGTCTACTGAACCAAGTGTCAACTGCATGTTTTGTAACCAACGCCCCACCCTGGAGCCTGACAGAGGGGCACATTAGCAAGCTCCTGGTGGCTAAGCCTCTACCCGGGGGGGTGGGCTCTTTCTCTGAGCATAGCCTGAATGAACAAGGTGGATTTCTACTATGGCATCACAAAAACACTGAAAAGCATTAGAATGCATTGTAAAGTGAACTGTAATGACAGGTTAAAAAAAGTACAAGAAGTGTCAGAAGATAATTTTTTTCGATTTGGAGTGCAGTAAATTTTATTTTAGAATCTTTTTTTTTTTAATTTAAGGAAGTTGCTTCATCTCAAATAGTATTATAGATGTGGTCTTTTCAAAAACAGCAGGCAGAGACCAACAGCAGCCACAGAACAATATGTTCCATTCAACCAGCCAATCAGCAACCAGACCTCCTTCAACGGAAAACTCTGCGTAGATTTTATCACCCAGCAGTAAAGCCTGTGAAACCGTCTTTCATGTGGAGGTCATCACCACTCATGGACGGACTGCTGATCATTGTGCTTGTTCTCTTGGGTAATTTTTACTTTCTTACTAATTTCCAGAAAACTACTTTAAAAATTATTTCTGAGTCGCAAATTTAATTTCTTTCCTCTGAGTTGCAATCTGAAATCCCAGAATAGTGGCAACATAATTTGATGGTTTTATTTCTGTTCTAGGAGGTTTTTCCTGCAGTCACTGGATCTCTGGATCAGTGTTGGAGGTCAAAGTCAGACCTGGAGACAACATCACTCTCTACTGTGACTGTAAAAGATCAACTGGAGTCTACATAGTCTGGTTCAGGAACTGCTCCCATGAGAACCAGCCGACTCTTATACTGAATACGAAACAGTACTATGATATATCGGTTCATGTAAGCAATGGGACAAAGAAACTTCCCCGTATTGAAATTGTGAAGAACTTTTCTTCTAATTCTTATGACATGTTAATCGTGAACGTCTCTGGTTCTGATGAGGGTTTCTACTACTGCGGAACTGAAGATTCAATAGTGGAAGAGAAAGATTACATTCGTCAAAATACTATTTACAAACCCAGCAACATCACAACAAAAGTCAAACTTGGTAAGTACTTTTGTCTGAATTATCTGTGACTGTTTGGGTTTACAACAAACATATTTAGAGGACGAAAAGGTCACCTTGGTGAAATGTTCTCTGATATTTATGTATTAAAGATCAAGTCGGGGAAACATCTTCCCGTCAAGTGTTGTGTTGTTTAAACAGAGAAAATCTTTAATATAAAAACCTCATGGATTTAAACAGCGGTGTGTGACAACAGTCCTTTTAATGCGTACGAACCATCTGTGCATGTTGCTTTCAGGAGTTTTGAGATTCAATTCAATTCAATTCAATTTTATTTAAATAGCGTCTGTGATAATGTCAATTGCCTCTAGGCGCTTTATGGTTTTATATTCTAGAAAACGGGAAATGGATGAATAATGTGCAATCAGGGAACTGCTGAATATCTTTCTTTCCTTCCATCAGCCGTGGTTAGACCACGCCATTGTTTTATGTCAATCATGTCGGCTTAATCTAAACACCCATACAAACTATTGACAGACTAAATAAAACCATAAATGTTATTTTTAGCTACTCCATAAAAGCCACAATTCTCCAACACCTCTTTGGTGATGCATACAGCTACACTTTCTTTAAGTACTTGAATGAATGATTGAGGATCAACTAATGAAACTGTGAACAGACACAGGAAATATTCTCGTTGGGTCAACACGATGTCAGAGTTACAAAACGGACCTGAAAAAGATAATCCTCATTTTTGGTTTTAATCTTTGGCTTCATAACCATCACTTGGGTCAATAGTGGCAAGCACAGAATACAAAAAAAAAATATAATGATAAGAATCACAAAATGCATTTTTTTTTTTTTTTTTTGATTACATACAGTAACATAAAGTAAAAAAAAAAAAACAGATAAATGAAAAACATTTCTTAATGCAGTGCATTATATAACAGTGTCGCACCAATGAAACCTTCACGCATGTTTCCAACTCTGTGTTTGATCCAGACTCCACTGATCTTCATCCAGATGTGAACCAGACTCTGCAGGACTGTGGTTCCTGCTGGAAGCTGCTCTTCTCTCTGTGTCCAGCTGTTTCTCTCCTCTCTTCCCTCCTCTCATCTCTTCTGGTTTACAGTCTTTGCCAGAAAACAGGTACATTAGTCTCTGTGATGATCTGCTGTTCATGAAGTCCTCAGTTTGTGTCGCCTGCTCCGAGTCTCTAACATTTGTTCTCACCATCTCTATAACCATTGTTAACCATAGTTGTTGTTTTCTTTTAAGTTTTAAGTTTGCTGTGTTATTCTGAAATCTTTGATGAATTTTATGTTGAAAATGGTTTGTCTTTTCTTTTCTTGAGCCACAAATCTCCAAGCTGATGAAAAAGAGACCTGAAACTAGAAGTCAATCGAGAGCAAAAGAGGTATGTAACAGCGACACGTTGACTAATATTTATACGCCTGGTCCTGTCTCCTCGTGAATATTTAGACTGAATATCCTGTCTGTAGTTATTAACTGACTACTTCCCTGCTATTGTAGTTATAGTTTCCCTTCATAATTCTTAAATCTCTTTGGTAGCTTGTTTTTTATCTCAAATACGCATGATTTATTACAAAAATCACACAATGCTGAATATGAAATGTTAAATCTTAGGGTGAAGACGTGTGTTACGCTGCCCTGGAAATCCGTCAGGCATCACAGAGACCAAAGACGAGGAGGACGGCCCAGAGTTCAGACTTCAGCACGTATTCTGCCATCAAAACCTCTCAGATGTAGAGGTTCGCCATGTTTGATATTAACAGAAACTGCTTCTTTTTTGCTCTCCCTGTCATTTATCTTTTCCCTCTAAAAATAAAATCAAACTGAAAAACTGTGCAACCTACTTCTTCAGAAATGTGCAGATATTTTTCCACACGGTTATGTCATGTTTCGAGTCTCTTTGGATTAAACGGAGACTGTCACCTCACAGGCGCCGTCCCCTGATCCGAACATGTTCTTAGAAGGGCAGGGCCGAGTGTGACTGCGTAATTATGCACAACGTTCATGCAGCAGGTAACGAGAGCAGAAAATCCTCCGGAGCTTTTACTGCAGCCGGGTGTGTACGATAAGAAGTCATGCTCCATTTCCTCCATTGGATTAGATGAAGAGAAGAGATCTCACATGCAGGAAGAGCAGCTGCAGAGAATGTCAGGGGCATATTTCTAGTCCTAAAAAAAATAAAAGATATCTTTCATAAATACAGATATAAATGATAAGGGGTAAGGGGGGCTTGATGATGGATCCTGCAGACATTCCCAGTACAGAATTGACTAGATTGTTTTCACAATTGCTGATTTAAAACCTTTTTTTTCTTTATTTAAATTTTTTTTTTTTTTTCCTCAGAGACTTCAAGCTCCACAAAGTTTCTTCTCTTTTAGCTCAGTGACCCCCCCTGCAGGTGTGGAGGCCAAGTCACTTTATTAGGTGATTGTTCGAACAAAATTATCCAGTAATTTTTTTTTTTTTTTTTTATTCCAAAAATGAAAAATTGTGAAAGTGGCACAAAGCAATTTTTTTCAGTTTTCTTTTGCTCAGCGAGCTCTTTTCTCCTGCTATTTTTTTTTTTATTTTTTAAATAAACTTTTAAAAGTTTTTTTTGTACTTCTGTCAACACAGTTCTATATGTCACGTATTGTTTATCAGAGATTTTAAGACAAGATGAGGACCAGATAACATGTTGTAATAATGAGCTGAAATGTTAAAGACTGCAACTGAAGGAAGGCCGTGCTTTTGCTTTCATTTTTACTCTGTGCTACACAGCCGAGCCATTCCAGAGAAGATTATTTAGAGAGAATGTGTTCAAAAAGAACATTTAATCATTTATCAGGTCTTGTAAAGTCATCACCGATTTTCTAGGACACACTGAACATCGCTGCATCGATGTATAGAGGAACTATAATAACTTTATAAAAAAGAGCTCCGAGGTCCACCAGGTGTTTGTTCCAAGCCACATTGAGACTTTTCAACATGTCACATCCCTAAACTCAAATATCAGGTTCATTCATTTATTTTCTGCACCTGCTACATCCTGTTCTGACTTGAAAGGGTGCTGGAGACCATCCCAGAGGCAGTCAAGTGACAGATGAGGCAGCCCCTGGACAAGCAACCAATCAATTGTGGAGCGCATTGATTGTTGGGAACATTTAAATCTTTCAAGTGTTATTTCATCCCATTTTTCCACCTTCATACATATTATGCCCTTTTTTTGTATAATTTAAAGCCTTAAAGGAGGCGTGCCTCACTTAATATCTGTTGTACAGCTCCAAGCTGTCATGGAAATGAACACTTGGACACGAATTACACCCAGTGATCCTTGCAGAATATTAATACAGAATGAGAGACCGGGGGATATTGAACCCGAGGGATCATGTCAGCACACACCAAAGTGATCACACATGTCTGACAGCTTTACTCTCTCCAACACTTACATTAATTCCCTTCTGCATTTCAACTACAGGTCATTGGTTATGTCATGATAAAGATCTTGAATCAGATAAGGCTCTGATTTAATCAATCACCACTTATTAGGCATAAGAACAGATATTGGAGGTGGTAAATGTAACTTAACGTCCTCGTCCATAAAAATGGAGCCTACAGGTGGAAGCTGAGAGGAAGTGGGACTTCTAAGAGCAGCTGTGAGGCTGAGACAAGTACTTCTGGCTCCTTATATTGACCTATGAATAAGATGCTGTAATTTGCAGTAAATGCAGAGGGGTGAGAGCGAGCATAAAACGCTGCTCCAGATGTCTGCCTGAACCAGCTCCCAACGGCTCACCTTAATTTCTAGAAGCCGATGTTTAGAACCGTTGCTCATATTAAACTCTTCTCACCAGTGTTGTCAAGCAGAAAAAAAAGCAGATGCTACCGTTGTTGTAAATGGCACATGGAAAAATGAGATTTACCACTTGCAACTTGAAAAATAAATGAATAAAGATGAGGACCCGAAGGTTGGATATCCTAGTTGGAATATAAAATGCTGCAAGAAGTGAAAGCATTTTTAACTTGTTTTGAACTCTAACGTTAACTTAACTGTATGACTGTTGATAGGAATTTTCTGTAAAGGCAAAACACAAAGAAATACTATCAGGCAGGGGTGTCAGACTCATTTTCACTGAGGGCCACATCAGCATCATGGTTTTCCTCGAAGGGCCAGATTGACAGCATGAATGTAACAAAATGCAATGTAAATCAAAATAAATAAACTTAACTACACCATATTATATTGTTAAATAACTGTTTCTGTATTTATTATGTAGTCAAGTTTCAAATGTTTAACTCATTATTATATTAAACTCCGGTTATGTGGTTGTAAACCTGCTTTCACAGGTGATGTTTACAGAGTCTGTTGCCATGGTAACAGACTCAGAATATCCTTTACCTTGTTTCAGGAACCGGCCTTATTAAACCCTTCTTGCTTGGAGTTAAGTCACCTCGCTTTGTAAAATAGGAAACTCAGTTTTTATGGAACAGCTGGCACATCTGCAAGGAAGCATCAGAGCTGAAAGGCACATACAGCCACGTTAAAGCTAGCTTTCACTGCTGCATCATTTTTGGCGGTAGCTTTTGTCAACACATTCTGCTGCAATTCCAGTCTGCTATGATTTTTTTTTTTGTGTAGGCTAAATTTAGGATACTTAGCTCTGTGTTGCTGTCAAAAAAGCCAATGTAGATTATAGTATTTCATGGCTGACATCGCCTCATAACATAAAAGACATAGGCCCCAATAGTACACTTCTTACTAGCCGCTACCCACTAGCTGCTACCCGCAAATTGCGGGTATAGGAACCTCCGCTAACCGCTAAAGCCGCTATTATGCCGACTCCCTTACTCACTTTGTAGGTGTGGCAATGGGCGTGTCTTTTGCCCTTTCCGCAAACTCTGTATCTTGTGATTGCGGGTATAGGGTAGCGGGTGGTCAGATCACCGGCTACCCATACCTACAAAGTGAGTAAGGGAGTTGCCATAATGGGTAGTGGCTTTAGCGAGCAGAAGATTGCATTAGCGGAAAGCGGAGATCCTACCCGCAACCAGCATGTTGGCGCGTACAAAGCGCATCCAAATGGCATCAATGCTCATGCACCTGGTCCCACATGTGGACGTGCACACAAAAGGCTCTACCACTGGAATTAACTCTTGTATATACAGCGTGATTTGGCCTGAGAAAATAGCAGATTTATCGTAAAAAAGCTTGCTAGCCAGTTAAACCATAGATGACCAGAGTGTGTTTACTGGGAGCACACCAACTATCTGGGACTTTGAGGTAGCCAATAGTAACTGTCTGTGTAAATATATCTTTATCAGTGCAGAGGAGGAGGAGGAGGCGGAAGATTGGGCCCATACTGTTTTTTCACCTTGAGATACAAACTTGTATTAGTTTTCCCATCGTTCATAAAACTGCCTTCCTTGTGCATCAATTTTTCTTTTCTTGGACATATTGGGTTTCGTTTGTAGAGGTTTTTCTTAAGTCCATCAGTTCTGAAAATCGTCTTGATGTCTTGCTCATGGTGGGTAACGGCGAAATGCATTATAGGTGTTAGCAGTGTAAGCTTATATTAGGTCTTAAAATATTGGTTTAAAATTTAAGCCAATAATGCACAAGCTCTTGAGGTCCACATAAATGATTTTGTAGCGGGCCACATTTGGCTGTGGGCCTTGTGTTGGACACATGTGCTATAAGAGTTTTGATTTCCCACTTTCAAGGTGCAAGCAAATGTAGCAGGATTTGAAGATGAGTGGAGATCATTGATGGAGGCTCGATAACTTGCTCTGAGCAGGGTTGGTGAGGCAGTAATATCCTTCAAGCCCAGACCGTCAAAATAGCTATAAAGCTATATCATCCTACTAACAATAAAAAACCCCTTACATTTCCTCTAATGGAACAATTACTTGGGTCATCAGTGACCTTGTGAGATATTTTTCTCTTACTATGTTTTTGCTGTTTCATTTTTCAAAATGAACAAAAAGCAATTTCCCCTCAGGGATCAATGAAGTGAGTCCGATCCTGATTTTGAATTTGAATCAGCTAGGAAGAGCACATCTCGTCATCTAGGTCTGTACAGGCTTGTAATAAAAATAGCTGTCTATAGGTGCTGTGAAACTGAACTCAAGTTACACAAACACCTGAGTCAGACGAGTGCACGAAAATAACTCCTCAACAAATCTTGCTGTCTTATCTTTCCATCTCTGACACACGTTTTTGTTTTCCAGGTCACGTTAACAGACAACTCTTTTGTTTGGTGAGCCAATCACAGGTTGCGTGACCTTCTATGGAAATGCCAGATCATGGTATGAACGATGCCTGTGACTTCAAAGCCATTTCTTGCTTTATACTAGAAGTCTATATTACACATGGAAGAGCTGAATATATTTCACGTTGTTGTTCTCCTTGGAACTATATCAGAATCAGAATCAGAATCAGTTTTATTGGCCAAGTTTGTGCACAAAACAAGGAATTTGACTCCAGTTACTAAGCTCTCTTTGTACAATTAGAATAAAAATAAAAATATAACAAATTACTAGCACAATATATACAACAATATATACAACATATACAGCAATATATACAAGCTAAGAGGCCAACATGTTATTGTGCAATTTTTGTGGTTCTTCTGACACTCTGTGACTGTTGAGAGTTCATCAGAGCGACAGCCTGAGGAAAGAAAACTGTCTCTGTGTCGGCTGGTTTTGGCGAACAGTGCTCTGTAACGCCTACCAGAGGGGAGGAGCTTGAACAGTCCGTGTCCGGGATGTGAGGGGTCTGCAGAGTGTTAGCTGCCCGTTCCTGACCCTGGACCGGTACAATCTGGATGGAGGGAAGGTCAGCACCGATGGTCCTCTCTGCAGACCTGATTGTCCGTTGTAGTCTGGCCCTGTCCCTCTTAGTGGCTGATCCAAACCAGACAGTGATAGAGGAGCAGAGGCAGACTGTATGATGGCAGTGTATGTAAAAGATGGTCAGCAGCTCCTGTGGCAGGTTAAACTTCCTGAGCTGTCGCAGGAAGTACAACCTCTGCTGGGCCTTCTTCTGGACAGTGTCTATGTGGGAAGTCCATTCAGGTCCCGAGAGAAATATTCGGTAGACAGCAATCATTTACCCCCGAGTCATTCACACAGTGCCGTGTCGGTAAAAACTGCTCCAGAGGTGGAATGAACTGGTTTGTGAATGGAGATATAAGAGAGAGTTGTTGAGACGTTAATGACAGGAGTTCATTTAATCTATTAGTCTCTTTTCCATCTAAGAATAAAAGCAAATGAAAAATGTGTGCCTCTATCATTCACAGAATGCAGTTCTTAAGACAAAAATGAATCTGATTATATTTATTTAGGTTTTTAGTGTCTTTGGAATAAACCAGGTTCCTGTTCACTGTGTATTATGTATTATGTAGCAAAAAAAAAAATATAGAGAGAGAGAGAGCAGGTAACACCAGCAGATAATCATCTGGAGCATTTACACCATCTGAGTGTTGATAAGAAAGGCTGCTGTAAACTCTTTATCTAAAGGTCTGCATGTTGCTTTAAGCTCTCCGTCAATGTAACAGATACTTTGAATACACATTTTATTAATATCAGCACAAAAACAGCATTGGATTAAATGATGGAATCGCATCTCCTGGGGAGAAATGCTCACCATGACGCTCTGTTTTGAAGGACAACTTCAGAGAAAGTCTGGTTCAAATGTCTACAACTTGTAAAAATAAATACATTTCTAGAGATCATGCGTGAAAAATGGCTAAAATGAACTGCAGAAAAGAACCAGCAATGGCAGGTCATTTTTTTTTTAATTGAAAGACGGTGGCCATAAAATGTAAACATTTATTTATTTTTTAAAAGGAAGTCTGTTTATCCACGCAACATTTTCCCTGTTGTATTACATTGATGTAAATTATGGATCCTCTCTCAGTTTGGGTCTTATTGCAAAGATGTGTTTGTGCCCTGGTTAAGAGACCCACAAATATTCCTTTAAATATCCATTCCTACGTTGCATGACCCGTTTGTGTTGTTCAAAGTTTCACAGTAGGTTTCCTTTCATATTAATACATCAGTTTTATTTGAAGGGAATTTGATTGCTTTAAGAACTTTTGTCTAGCTCATGCTATCTTCTGTCTCTACGATTTGGCATAAAACCAAATCCAACACTGAACTCTTTATCCTGGTTGTCTGTTGTGACAAATGTCTACGGCTGAGCCCATAGGTCAACAACGATGAAGCGAGCTCACAGAGCTACAGACGATGTCATGGCAGAGGTGACAAAGAGTAAGGATGGACAAGAAAAGGAGAGAATAACAGCAAGACATTGAACAAAAAGAAAACATGGACAAAGTTCAAATGCAAATTAATCTCCATGCCTATAGAGGGACCCTCTGAGCTCAAAGTCATGTTGAAATGTTGAGTCAATGCAGTTTGTGGTCATTTTGGTTCCACAAGGACCTCTTTAACAGCCCAATGAAAAGTATTGTTGTCATTAAGCTTTTTGTGGTTTAACAAAATAACTAGCTGTATTAAGAGAAAAACCCAAAAAGAGCGTGGGCATAAATTACAAACTGTACACAGAAAGGCTTTGGTACTTGGGCCAGGGTCTATCGAACAATGGAAATCAACATTATATGAGCACCAGACACCAACAACACTCGGGTTCACATGCTGTACATTATTCAGTCTATGTGATCAGAGCAGATTTACAGGAAACCCACAGTCACAAAAAGCCCCTAAAAACGACAGCAGAGGTCAACATGTAAGTACGTTCAAGCTCGCTGGAGGTGTTGTTGTATGACTGGTGAAGCGTGTCTGTGGTCTACATCAGCAGCATCTACACAGCAGCTCTGAAGACACTGCAGCTCAGGATAGTTATTTCCTGTTGTTTGATATAATAATGTCATTTACTCTTTCAGACTGTGCGCAGGCTTGGTTCACAGGCTAAAAAGAAATAGCTTCATGGAAAGATTGTGGCCACATCAGTGCCACTGAGGGCATCTCAGAATCCATTGTTCTTCTGAAATCTCATTTTCTTATGCGTTACCAGATGAAATTATTCATCAAACACAGCAGTTCGTAGGTTTTTCTGAGTGAAATGACACTTTGGCTCTCTTTGAAGCACTTTTGGCATCTAGTGCAGATGACAGGGAAGGAAATAAAACAAAAACCCTACCAGTGGAGGTCTGGGTCCAAGCTGCTTCCTAATTGATGGAGCACTGTCTATATAGTTGACCCTTTTGAAGTCACTTTTTACCCAGAGAGCCTTGCCTTTCAGCTCAGGTCTCTCTTCACCACAACAGACGAGTACAGAGTCCACATTACTGCTCTTTCTTGACTATTCTACCTGTCTCTCAACTCCATTCGACCCTCGCTTATGAACCAGCCCCCAGAGATATTGAACCGAAATATAACCCCAACCCAGAGATGGTATTTTATCAATTTAACTGAGAAGCATGGCCTCGGATATGGAGGTGCTGATGTCATCCCCAACACGCCACACTTGGCTGCAGACCATTCCAGTGAGAAACTGGAGATCACACCTCAGTGACGCCAGCAGGACCACATGATGAGCAAAAAAGAAAATGAAAACATTAACTATTAAACTGGACCCTTCGGCCCATTAACTGTTGCCAGAAATTCTGTCTATAAATGTTAGGAACAGAATTAATACCAATGGACTGCCCCGAGTGAGCCATCTCCCAGCTGGAAAGAAACCGACTACTGATGTCAATGTGTTATAGTATATAGGGACTGATGTCCCGTAGCAAATATGGACACTCTCTCATACCACTTGGTCATTAGCAAAGCCATTAAGCTGGTCCAGAGTTGCGCACGGTCAGGACAGAATCTGCTCGGTTGATTCTCACTCCACTCTTTCTCCAGCAACTCTTCAGGAAAACCGAGGAATGTGATTTCCCGTCTAGTGCAACTTACCCCCAGGGCGTCTTTCTTAAAAGGGGAAACCACTTCCCCATTCATGCCAATCAACAAGACCGCCCCCAGTGTTCTCAGAGAGATGTGTCAACCAGGACAAACTCTCAACACCCAGAGCTTGAGGAGCTCAGAGCAGATCTCATCCACCCCCAGAGCCCCACAGCTACAGAGGTTTTTAATGTCAGTGAGTAAAAGGTGAGTCCGCAGATGTCGGGACTTTATGGCCATGCTTTGATCCTCTAATGATGAAAGCACTCCAATATCTAAGTGTTTTCATTTGAACTTGTATATTGAATATTTTTGACGACCCACTTCTATCATTTGTTATTTTGTATGAATTTCCTGCTGCATTTGTCCTGAAAATTGAAATAAAGTGTGTGTTTGCATTTGGTTATTTCTCGGCTTGCTGTTTTGTTCTATTTCCTGTTGGCTGTTTGTCGCTGTTTCAAACTGTAATGAAATCAGAATATCAAGTCATTCGTTGAGTGATGAGAATAGATGGAAAACACCTGTAATTGACGTTGACACATTTTTTTTTAAAATCGTTCAGATGTTCTGTTTACATAATGGGATGAGTACGCAATGGTGCTTGTGTTTTTGTTGGTTTCTTTCTCCCAATTGGCCAACCACAGAAATCCGCTACAGGTGGGTCACGGATTTTGTCATCCTGGAAGCTGTTCTTCTCAAAGAATAAAAACTGGCCGCCATACTGTTTATAAGAGAATCAAACGTTTCCAAAACAGTTACAGAAGTTATGAGATAAACCAGAAAAGCCTCACCACATTGTACAGCGCTTCTTTGCAATAAATCTGATACCGTTGGAAAGCCGATTATTTCTGTTTAAAAGGTGAACATAGAATGCAACATGCATTGTGGGGATGACAGCAGAGCTGAGTAGGGTGAGCCAACCAAAAGCCATCACGTTGCCCTTTGCCACATTACACCCAAAAAAAACAACCTAGAGTAAAATGTTCCATTCAATCAGCCAACAGCAGTACATTTCCTTCAAAGAAAAATCTTTCAGGTTATAACATCCGCCTATAAGACTTGAAACTGCTTTCATGTCCAAATCATCATGGACAGACAGCTAGTCATTCTCTCGTTCTCTTGGGTAACCAATTGTTAGTCTTCTTACCTGTATCTTGAAATCTTGGATACGGATACATTTCCATACTGTTTTCTCCTCAGGAGGTGTTTGTCGCAGTATACGTGAGTTCTGGTCAGAGTTGGAGGCGACAGTCAGACCTGGAGACAACATCACCCTCCACTGTGACTGCAGAGTATAACTGGAGTATCAATAGTGGGTTCAGGAATGTTCCCATTAGAACCACCTCCCCTGTTCATTCACTTTTACAGCTTTACTTACATCTGATTTAGAAAACGTGCAGAACTTCCCGTTTTGAATATGTGAGGAACTTTTCCTGTTATTCTTAGACCTGGTGATCAAGAACGTCTGGCTCGATGAGGCTTCTACTACTGTGGAACTCAAGAGCTGAAGCTGGACGGCAAAAATACATTGCAAAGAGACACATTTATAAATACGGCAAATCACAACTAAAATCACTGTTGTAAGTACTTTTGTCCTAATTATCATGCGTGTGAAATGTACAGCAAACGTAATTTTCTTAATGATCAGACAGCGTGAAGATATATGAGCAGGCTTTATATCAAAGTAGG
>JAGFBZ010001070.1:0-58338 GCA_018398805.1 Hirundichthys speculiger
AAACAACGTGTGTCTTTTGTGTTTTGAGGCCGGTGTCACTCATGAAAGAGTATAATCTAAAGCTAATAGCCTACACCAGTCAGGACGTGTCGTAAATATGTTCTCTCATCCAACGTTGTCATGTTGGCAATCCGTTTTGCTTTACAGCTGCCGGGCAAACCGCTAATAACACGCTATGCTAACCCTAACCCAGTTTCATGAATGATGGGAAAACAACAGTGTGTCTTTTGTGTTATGAGGCCGGTGTCACTCGTGAAAGAGTTTAATCTACGTCGGCATTTTGACAGCAAACACGAAGCTAACTATGCTAAATTTAGCCTGCAAGACAAACAAAGAACTTCTTCCACTTCTGAAACCAAGGTAATGGATACTCTTACAACCACAAACTCTGAGTTTAATATAATAATAAGCTAAATATTTGAAACTTGAATACATAATAAATACATAGACTGTTATTTAACATTTATAATAAGGTGTAGTTTAATTTATTTTGATTTACATTGCATTTTGTAACATTCTTGCTGTCAATCTGGCCCTTCGAGGGCAACCATGATGCTGATGTGGCCCTCAGTGAAAATGAGTCTGACACCCCCGTCTTAAGGCGTAAATCCCGCTGACTCCAAAAATAAAACCAAACACTTACGCGTCGTTATGAAAGCTTTATTCCTTCCCTTCCCGTCTTTCCCGCCCTGCTCTGCCTCCCTCTCGCTCAGATGGAGTAACAAGGTTACCTCCCTGGCGTCGGCCTCTTCCCTCACCTCGCGCCCCGCTCCGCATCTTTCCCTCCTCACCCCGTCCTGAACCCTCCCCGCCACCGGCCCTGTAATCCAATTAAAAGCACATTAGGGCCAAATGAATTGCAGCAGATGTAATTAGGTGCTGACGAAGGTTGGCTGGATGGATGACGGGATGGAAGTCGGGTGGGCGGACGGGGCGCGGGGAGATGAACGCCGCTCGCCTTTAACCCGATGATGTCGGGGAGGTGAGGAGAGTTATCTGGTAAGTTGGCAGATATTTTGCATGCAGTCCTGCAGTGTGTGAAATTGAGTTTTCCATCCCAGCCTGTAACGGGGAGCGACTGATTTTAGAGATAAACTCGAAGCCCATTAAAGCTGCCTCAAGACATGACTCACATGTCCACATGTTCTCCAGCAAAGTCGAACTAGCTGCCTCCCCTCCTCACAGTCATGTGACACATATAATAGAATACCAAAGTAGGAACAAGAAAATGATACACGCCACTATGCATCCAACAAGTCAAATTTACAGTGGTGTTTGGCAGCTTTTTGTTGTTTTGTTTTATATCTAACCCCAACTTTTTGTCCTGAAATGACGTCTTTAGTGGAACTGATGTTTTTGTGGTAAAAAAAAATTGACGGACGGCTGCTGCTGCTGTCGACGGTGACAAAGATGCTTCCTGGGATTCGATGTAAATGGAAGCGATCTCGCTGGATCAACGCATGACGTCATCCCGCGTCGAACGCCAGCTCCCGAAGCGAATCAAATTATCATTGCGGTGTGTTTTTCAAAAATCGGCAAACATAGAATCGTCATCCAGTTACAGTGATCTCTTATTTTTCGCGGTTAATTGGGACTGGTGCCCCCCTGCGAAAATCAAAATCTGTGAACTGGAGCCGGAGCCCCTTGAGCCTAAATAATGTGTTTAAAATATGTACAAAAAACCACAAAAAAGTAGCAAAGCACTGCAGCAAAACAAGACAAAGGTTCAACTGTGGCCTCTGGTCTCTGAACCGTAGTAAAGAAACCACTGGTATTGTGCTATTTTTGGCTCGTAATTAGCGTGTAACACGCTAACAATAACAAAACAAAAAGTCAGATTTTCTCTGCACTCTGTCGGTTAACAGAGAATGTTAATCTATACACGCTGGGCTGCTGTTGATGCTCACTCCACTTTTCGTCTAACCCCGTTTTCGTTCTGCCGTCCCACGACACACACACTACATTACCCATAAGGCCACCATCTTAAAGGGGCCAGGCTGGCTCACAACATTTCTTCACTGTAAGAGAACGCGCACAACATCCTGTGATGTTACCGCAATTTTTTCTTGATTTTTTTATTATATTATACATTTGTGAAAAATCAGTGAATAACTAAATGGCGGAACATAAAGCAGGAATTGGCGAGGGATCACTGTAATCGATGTTTGTATCTTGATGACAGATTCACACTCCGACTGGGGAGCAGTTGTATCATTGACACTTTGCATCAATTATTTTTTATTGAAAACATCAAAAGTTGGGTTGAGAGGTCAATCAAGGAACGGGATTTCTTTTTTTTTTTTCATTTCTATGATGAAGAAAAGCTGGATGTTTCTGCAGGGGTCACGTGGAAGGAACTCATGAAGTTCACGTACGGTCATCCACCAGCAATCAATAATTAAAGCTGCTCTGCACAGAGCGACGCTCTCAAACTCCTCCAAGCTGACGTCACCCTTCAGCGGTCACCTCAGACGACCGGAGCCAGAGAGCCGCATGTAATCTGTCACAGATGTTTGCAGGTTTCTAACACCGGATGATTTCAATTTATTTGTCTAATTACGAGACGTTTCTCCTCCGTGAAAATCCTTCCACTGTGGGCGTCGATGCAGGAATCGAAAATCCTAAAAGGCTCATGATCTCTTGAGTGGCGTGTCAAAAATACGTTTTGCCGTTCAGAAAAACTGACTGTGAGTTTGAAACTGTCGACTCGTGCATTTGACGTTTTCTAAAGATTTGCATCAGATTTTGTTTGTGCACCTCAAAGCCAACACTTGTTGCCACCGAAGACGAGGAAAAACACAACGTTAAGGTTTATCGGATTTTGCAGAGTGTCGGGATGCTTCCCGCCGTGGCCTCCCCAGCACTGCGTCTGATTCGCTCTGTCGAGAAGCATTTCCTCCTGCGAGGCCGTGCAATGTGCACGCTCAGCAGAGTGGTCTGCGCATCCCAACACGGCATTTGCATCACCCCCCCCCCCCCCTCCCCCTCCCTCCCACCGACTGTGCGTGTTTACACGCGTGTGGGATCAGTCTGACGTTCCCGGCTGCGGTCCCTTTCATAAACACCACGAGGGGTCTCAGGTACAGTCGGTGAACATGAGCATGTTTTTTTTTTTTTTTCTTTTTTTTTTTTTTAGGGCATACACATCAGCTCGTGCACCAGTGTGTGCGCGTGCAGCTGTGTTTTGGTGAAATGAGATCCAGGTCCTGGCCTCTCCATTTCTCTCTGCAGGTAATAAAAATATAGAGTGCCCTCCAGATCCCTTTATAGAGAGAGAGTTGAGACTGCAGCGAAATCTAGGACAGGCTCCATTGATTTGGAGGCTACAGTATTACTGGCCATCACAGCCGAGGCAATATGAGAGGCCTTTTTTAAATCACACAGCCACCCCGGGCCCAGAGGGACCGAGAGGAGGCTCACGGAGAGGAGATGGGGGAAGGGATAATTGGGGAACTATCCTTACTTTGTTTCCTCTCCCGACCGTCCCTGCCTGAATTTGATCACAAAGAGAAATCACATATTTCACACTTCTCTACTTCAACAATGTCCTCTGTATCTTTAAGGAGATGTAACCGGAGCGCCGCACCACCCCTGGCAGCGCGGCGGTGCTTTGAAAACTGTGAACACCTTTCCTTTCTCTTACTTGGAATAAAAATTTGCATTTTCATTTAGTGGGCCCACCGAGCCTGCCGGAGTATGTTGGATCACTCCTGGGTCCATTAAATGCGTTAAAAGCCCATTGTATGTTTTCCCCGAATGACAATCACAGCGACAAAAAAAAAAAAAAAAAAAAAAAAAAAAAAAAAAAAGGAAAGAGGCATTTGCTCCCAGCTTGGTCTTCGTCCAACGGCGGTGGCTGCTGCCATTTTCAAGACCTCGGCTTTTTACACTTCAGAGGTGCGGACAACTGGAAAAAAAAAAAAAGAAAAAAAAATGTTTTCAGCGTGTCTTCTTCTGCTGGATTGGACTCTTCCAGATCTCGGGAGAGGAGTGGAGTGTTCTGGGTCGGGCCAGGATCCGGCCCCCTCTGTCTGGCTAAATAAGATAAGCCCCTGTCATTGTATCCCTCCACTCCGCAGGCCTGACCACATCAAATATTCATGGGCCGCAGCAGACTCTTAAGTAAACTGGCCAATTTGTTGCGGAAGACGTGCATTAAGATTGGCTCGGCCGATATGCGGCTGGCCCCGTGGGGACGGGCCAGACGGGGGGGGGGGGGCGGGCGGCTGCCATTTTGGCTCTCCTGTCTCTATTGTTGCCGCCCGTTGGAGCGGCGAGGGGACGGAGGAGGAGTGGCACGTGGTGGCCTGTCTGACGGTAATGGGCTGGGTGTGAGCGGGAGGGGGGGGCGGCGGAGCAGAAACGGACGACAAATATAACGGGAGGTCATCCAGGCGCACGTGAGGGGGGGGGGGTGAGTCAAGGAGGAAGAGGAGGACAATAAAAGATGGAGGTGGAGTCATGTTTGAATGACAAAGGAAATGAAGTGGCGCGCTGACGGCTGCCGAGTCGTCCGCCGTCCACGCGCGAGCGGTAACGGATCGCATCACGGCGGCAAACAAACAAAAAAGTACACGGAAACGGCGAACGCTTCCTGAAAGATGACTCCTCTCAGCGGATCTCAAGGATAACCCATCTTCGCGTTATATCTCCCCCGAGGGCAGAAGTTGACGAATCACTAAAGCACATTTCTGCTTTGCTTTACGGCCGAAGAAGTCGAGCGGCGGCGACGCAACTTTACGCTCTGCGCTCTCCGCCCGCGGGGCATCCGATGGAAATGAGCTGCGAAAGCTGCCTGCAAAAATGTCTGTTAGGAAATAAAATAAAGAGAAGGGGTTTCAAGATGATGAAACTCATAAAACCCCAACTCATAAAACTGTTGAACGGTCCTGAAGAACGGAGGACTCCTGGAGGCGAGGCGGGGGCGGTAATCCTCGACGGTAGGGATGGGAATTGATAAGATTTTTCCGATTCCGATTCCATTATCGATACTTTTTAACGATTCGATTCTTTATTGATTCTCTTATCGATTCTAATTAACAGTTTTATTAGCATCAATTTTTTTTACTTAGAAGTCACGACCTTACAAACTCAACAGCGAGGTCAAAAGAGGCCCAAAGATAACGTGTTAACTGTTGTAATAAATAACTGTGCAAATACACAAAAATGTGTTAACATTTTACTAACAGATTTTTCCTAATAGAAATTTAAAAAATCTCCCTTTTAAAAGGATATATGAGCTCACTAAGCACTTAAAAAAAAATAATAAAGAAAGATAAATACTAGCATAGCGTTAATGTTATAGCATGTTTTACAAAGAAGCACATAGGCAGTGGGATAGCTACTTTCCAGAGTTACCAGAGGTGATCTTAGCTTGGCTACTGCCGCTGGGTTGAGATCCATCAGTCCGAAGCGCATCAAAAACACGACACTCATTATCGCATGTTGTGTGCGCAAATGTTTCTGCATGTTAGCCGTGTTCCCTCCCGACGCTGTTAACTCCACTTTACAATGACTGCAAGTTGCCTTGTCGCCATCTTTCTTTGGTGAAGTGAAGCCAAACTTTGGAGCGTTTGAACCTGGTGGGCGCCATTGTTGTTTACAACTGCAATGCGCGTGCTAAACCGACGTAACTTAATCACGTAAGTGCTTTCTGGAATTGACTGTGCGTAACTTGCGTAAATTACGTGAGATTCGTGCTGGTTGGAATCGATAAGAGAATCGTTAAATAAACTGCCAAACAATTCCATGGAATTGAAACACACGGAACCGGTTCTCTACAGCAGCCGTTCCCAAACTTCATGAATACCAAGGTCCAATTTGAAATGCGAAAAATCTCTGCGCCCCACCGAAACCTTTAATCACAACTGTGATCAACATACAGGACTAGGAACCATGTTCTGATATTAATGTAAGGTGTCAATAAATAAGGTGACACTTGTCATATTAAGTTAAGATGATGGTAGAATAACACTTAACTTGATTGTTTTGTTACTTCTTAATGTTTTTAAATGATGTTGTTAATATTTTACAGTAATTAAAAACATATTTAAAAAAGATCAAGGATTTAAAACATTTGTTTAATCTTAAAGACTTCTCACGGCCCACCTGCAGTACCGCGACGGCCCACCAGGGGGCCGGGGCCCACACTTTGGAAATCACTGCTCTACAGGGACCGGTTCTCGATTCCCAACCCTACTCGACGGGCGGTAAGGCGCGCCGAGGTGCCTGGCACGGCAACTGGGTCACTTCCGCAGAGGACCGACGGGTGTTTGGAGAGTGACCGGATTGTCGGGTGACCCCTGACAGGCTGCTCGTCATCTGGCGCCGGGGCGCGCGGGGGGGATTGGCTCGGGGCTCATTGTGAATATTAAATGTGACATTCTGCCTTTGCTCACAAAGGGAGAAGCAAAGAGCAGGAAGGAACAAATAATTTGAGTGAAAGCGGCCGCGGCTCGCTTCCTCGTTTCCCTCTCATTCGAATAAAAACTGCATTTAAATCACGTGAAACCTGCTTCCACAGCATGTAAAGAGCTTATTTCTTTACGCCCTCCGAGAGGTGTGATTGTTGCCTCAATGGGCTGGATGTTGAATGAGGCCATTTACATGCTAATAGCCGTGCGGTGCAATTTTCTTATCATGTATGTAAATGAACACGTTGGCTGGTTCCGTGTTGGCCAAACATAAACAGTCAACAATATGCTGACTTCATGTTAACGCTTCACTTTATTCACGCGGTCGGTAATTAAACACTGCCGACACACGTGATTCCTCATTGATAGGCTCGTTAGCATTCATTAAGTCTAATTAGGAAAATAAACCAATCTGAAACACCTGTGGTCTCGGGACTCGGAGCCCCCTTTTTACCCGAAAACAGCAGGATGTATATATGCGTGGGAGCGCTGAGGCCGGCGTACAGGAGCGGTTATTAAAGTAGGAGTCGGAAATGCTCAAGAGTGAAGGAAAAGGGTGCGCACGGAGCCGGGGGTGTGTGGGTGTGCGCGAGGATTATTCTCAGCTCTGCCATCTGTAAACAGGCGGACAGGTTTGTTTCCAGGATGACGAGCCGGCGAAGGTAAACCAGCATAAACAAACAGAGTCAGCAGCCTGCCTGCTGTCGATGAGAATAATAGCTGCACTTGTACTGCTTTGGATTATTTTGGTGCATGTTGTATTTTTTATTCTTTATTTTTGGCAAAAAAAAAAAAACTAAACACATCCAATTTGTGTGCTGCAGCGCCAAATTGGCAGCGCAGTTTGATGGAGTTACAGGTAAGATTTAAATAGCACAGTTTCCGAGGGTAAAACATTGTAACACAACAGACAAACGATAGGTTTTATAGTTTCTCTCTGTTAGACCTGCGTTAACTAGGGGTGAGTATTGGCAAGGACCTCGCAATACGATATGTATCATGATACTTGAGTCACAATATGATTTTATCATGATATCGTGATATCACAATATATTGCGATATTCTACCCAGTTAATATCAAAATTAAAAGTAGAGATGAAAAATCAAGTTGCTGTATATGTTCATCAGATGATATTGATCATTCAGAGGACAAATTGAGTCAAAACTACCTATTTATTATTTATTATTAGTGTTTTGGAACATTTAAGTATTCACAATGCATCTAATACATGAATACATGAATTTTCCTAAAAAATCGATATTAGGAGCTGAAAAATCGATATTATATTGGGCGGCCGAAAATCGCAATATACTGCCAAATCAATTTTTTTTCACACCCCTAGTGTTAACATCCGCCTTGAGTGATCGGATTACAAGTGGACAGCTTGAAGTGGTTCTCGTCGCACCTGGCATGAACATGCATCTCCAAGCTCACAACACAATCCACTACACAACACCCCTCACACCTTCACAACCCAGCACACACCCCTCACCTCACTGTCGTGTCTCTTTAACTGTCTTTTCTTTAAATGTTTCACTGCTGGGGTTTTTTAGTACTCTCTGATGAAATCAGGATTTAGGGTGTTAATAAAAGATGTTAGAATTTACTGCCAGAGAGGACTGGTGAAGGACATATTCACCCTTCACATTCCAACAAAAAAAAAGAAAAAAGTCTGCTATAAAATTAAATTGCATATACATACTAGATGGTTTGAGTAGACAATGGCTCTAACCATGAATATAAATGCAGACCAAAAAAAAAAAAACATGCTTCTCCACATGTCTTGAGTTACCCCCTGATCCTACATACATATAAGTAAAGAAACAAGTTATCCCTGCCTGCAAAGAACAATTTTTTTTTTCACCGGCAGGGGGCAGGAATGCACAAAACCGCACCTCGTCGCCAGGAAAATTAAAAACAATGTCAATGTTCACTGGGAATTAAAAGAAGAAGAACGTTGAGGTGCGAACGCAGCCCAGACAACCATCAAGTCTGAAATCAGCTTCAGCTGATGCGGGTGAACGTTGTGGCGTCACGTACCGTCCGTTCGCAGTCTGGGACAAGTCTCCCCGGCAGCTAACAGCCGTGCGCACAATCCCTTTTTTGGTACGATGCATATATAGTGGTACCTCTATTTACGAAATTAATTGGTTCTGGAAGTAGTTTCGTAACTTGAAAATTCCGTAAATAGAGACGCATTTTCCATGTAAATGCTCTAATCCATTCCAAGCCCCCTAAAATTCGGAAATAAATTTTTTTGTAAATCATAAAAATGCTTCAAAACATGTAACAAATACATGTTATCATTATATTACTGCACAATAAACATAAAATGAGAGTTTTACATAATAAGAAACAGAATAAAGTAAAGAATAAAAATTATGTTCATATACCTTTTAACTGCTATCATCGTCACCTTTTCTCTCTTAGCAGTGGTTTTTGCCTGATGTTTTGTAAATAACCGATCCAAGGACGTTTGCTTTTAACAATCTTTCAAAAATGTGCAAGGTCAACATCATCATAATGAGCAATAGCCCGACTAGTGAACACTTTTTCTGGGTGATTCTTTTCAACAAATTCCGAAACTTCATGGAATTTTCCTAAAATATCAAAGGGATGCCAGGAAGATGCTAGCTGATAGCCAATAGCAGTGCAGCTACAAGTATGTTTATGTCGGTAACTCTGGGAGCTGCGGGTAGCATTTTTGCCTTTCGTATCCTGAAATTTCTTTTGTAACGAGAGGCAATATTTTCCCGTTGAGATGTTTCTTAACCTGAAAATTCTGTATGTAGAGACGTTTATAAGTAGAGGTACCACTGTACATTTCAGCTAAGTGGGCGGTCCTTCAGTGTCTCCCAGGATGCACTGCTTTCACACAGCTCAAAGAACGTGGTCACATGTGGTCCAGACAACTGTGGCGCATCTCTGAATACAATCACTTGTGATTCAATCGCATGCTAATACCAGGTCTAAATGCGATGCTATATTCCCGCTAAGCTTCAACCCTCTATAAATGGAATCCATCCATTTTTTTTGTTTGGTTTAAGCTCAAAATTAAGCTCAAGTGTGTTTCTTCCACATTCCAGTTATTGTGTGCACCTACACCTGACTGAGGAGGGTGCGCGCGCGTGTGCGCGTGCACGTGACAGACTCCGAGGTCACTCCCATAAAAAAGCGGAGGGGACGTTTTGAGCGTGAGAAGAAATCCAATTAAGACCTCAATACAGTCGAAGTGGCATTTAACAAATAACTCTCCTCTGTCTCTCTCAGCGAGCGCCGGCGCTCTACAGCGATATTAACACACTCGCTCTAAGTTATAGTCTTATACTGTATTATGTCTCCTATATGTCGGAGAGGAATTATGTTTCTATATACCCCAGTGATGAAGGCATTTGTCAACAGCGGCTGTAATGACTAATCATCAGTGCTTTTATCCATCAGTTGTTTATGCACACACCTCCATACACACACACACACACACACACACAGATTCAGACCCATCCATTCCCTGAAATATGTGTATTATCCCAAGGTGGGAAAAAAAAAGGAAAAAAAATCAATGAAAAGCAATATCCTATTGGATTTAGTTTATGCCATCGACCTATTTCTGTGAGCTAGCACGTAGATCATCGGCGCAACGGTGAGCGGATGACCCGCTAACCTCCATCCAGGGTCACCGCATCAATGCTCGCTGCTGCTCCTGAGATAGCGGCTTTACCTGTCATCCACCTTATAGATTCTCCGGCTAAATTGATGCGGGTTTGAAGAGGCTGTCCACTCAAAAAAAAAAAAAAAAAGAGTCTCTTTTGGGCCTGAAGGTTGAATTCTGGAAGATGATAGTCTTCTTTGTGGCACATGTTCTGCACTCACATGGGGAAAATAATGGGATGAACTTATCGTTTTTTTTTTTTTCTATTTTCTATTTTCTGAAGAATCGTTTCCGTCCGGACATCAGTAGCCTGCATTTTCAGCACAAACTGGAGGTTATTACCACATTTGAACGTGAAAAACAATTTAAATCGTAATTGCACATCTCTCAGCGTGGCTCGTTTGTTTGTGTTCTGCCCCTTAAAAGCATAAATTAGAGAAAAAAGGAAAAAAAAAAAAAAAAAAAAAGCCGAATCGCCCACAAAGAGTCTCGTCTGTTCGCGCCTCCAGCGTGTCAAATGTGGAGCATCGGCTGAGAAGCGTCTGTCAAAAGACTGCTGTTTTTCACATTTTAAAGGACCGCAGACAACGAGAGAATTATGGGATGGGATGCAGCATCAGTGAATAGGTTTGAGTCATTTTGATAAAGAAGTGGAAAGACTTCAGGGAGCAAAACGTCATAAGACACCAGTTGTTGCACTTGAAGACTGCTAGAAAGCATCACTACAATACAGGGATGGCAATTAAAGACCTTTCACTCTAGATCAAACTAATTAAATCTTGAAGGTACTAAGAAAAAGAGCATCAAATTGTGCCTTTTTTTCCATAGACTTCCAGTGATTTTTGCAAAACCCCAAATCCAAACGAGTTGAAGAGGAGACACTGAGAACGTGGAGTGTCACCAGCAAATAAAGAAGAGAAGCTTGGAGAAAAGAAAGACTGCAGACAAAGCGGTAAGATGAAAGGAGGGACATCAGTCTCTTTTTTTAGGATGGTGAAATCCTAGCGTTCCCGCACCCTGGATGCTGAGCCGTTGCTTTATGAGTTTCCATCCATGTCACCCGTATTACATGCCAACTTGTGACATCATCAGCTCCCTTGTTGCCAGGCTACTGGGACAATACCCCAGTCTGTTCAAGGATATCATTGATAACCATGAATGGACTGGGGTATTGGCGAAGCAATACGATATGTATCATTATACTTTGGTCATGATATGATATTATTGCAATATCGTGATATATTGCGATATTCTACCCAGTTAATATCAAAATGAAAAGTAGAGATGAAAAATCAAGTTGCTGTATATGTTCATCAGATGATATTGATCATTCAGAGGACAAAACTAGTCAAAACTATTTGCTTCAAAACAACCTATTTATTGTTTATTATTAGTGTTTTTGAAAAAAAAATAGATATTAGCTGAAAAATCGATATTATATTGGGCGGACGAAAATGCGATATATTGCCAAATCGATTTTTTTCCCAACCCCTAGTTCAAGATTCAAGATTCAAGATCTTTATTTGTTACGTACACAATTATACATTGTACATTGCGCAGTAAAATTTGTTATTGTACCCACTGGGCAAACGCTTTCTTTTAGTTATCAACCACATGTATTTCTCTGCTCCACCTCCAACTTTCTGACAGTTTATCAACTGATTTTTTATTCATTTTCAGTTTATGTTTTCCTCATTTAATTTAATTCAATTTAATTCAATTTTATTTGTATAGCGTCTGTTACAATGTCAATTGTCTCTAGGTGATTTACAGAGACCCAGAGCATGACCCCAGGGCAAATATCATTGACTAAAATTATAATATTAAATCAATTTTAGATTACATCTAATTTAAATGAATGCTAACTGTTTTAGTTTGTATCATATTTTTGCTTCCTCTACTTCTCTGCATGAATGTTTTTTTTTAAATCTGAATGTCGTTATTTTGTGCCTCGTTAAAATATAGTAACATTCCTGCAAGGAAAAAAAAAACTTTAAAAATTCAGAGTTATCAGCATCGAAATGTCGAGTATCACGTGGCGCTCGTGCCATCCAGGTTGTACTGTGCCGTGCCCGCGCATGATTTAACCTTCTTCCTGATTCCCCCGCCGGCCCGCGGTCGTTATTCAATCGTGCCCGAACACTTCTGCATGCCTCATCACGTAGTTAAATTAAGTGCCAGTTAAATATGAGGGGTCACGGCTGGACGGAAGAGAAAGACAGACGCATATAAAATATCTGTTTTCACACTTTTTGATTTACTGACACGAGAACATGGAAAATCAAATTCAGGCTATAAAAAAATAAAAAAATGTTGCTGCTTCTTCACTTCTGCCGCTTTTCTTGGCGGCGAAGGTCAGCACGCTTCAGCCTTCCCTTCTTTAAATGCTTTTCTTTTACTTTGACATTTTTGGCTCATATCCGTCACTCAAGCGCAGAAATGCTGCAGGAAATGCGACGTTAATTTGAAACGCCGCCAACCAGCGGGTAGATGCCGGGATGCATTGTGGGATATGTAGTCTTGAAAGTGGCGTTCTTAATTACAGTGATCCCTTATTTTTCCCGGTTAATGGGGACTGGCGCCCCTCCGTGAGAATCAAAATCCGCTAACTGGAGCCGGAGCCCCCCGAACCTAAATAATGTGTTTAAAATATGTTTAATAACCCCAAAAAAGTAACGAGGCACTGCAGCGAAACAAGACAAAGGCTCAACTGTGGTCTTTCTGTTTCCTTCACAGCCTCTGGTCTCTGAACCGTAGTAAAGAAATCGCTGGTATTGTGCTATTTTTGGCTCGTAATTAGCAGCTAACACGCTAACAACAAAACAAAAAGTCCAGTTTTCTCTGCATGGAACGAGCACTTTATTCTGGCACTGCAGGAACTTGTAACATCACACAGGTTGTATTGTTGGGCTCCTGCGACACACACACTCCATTACCCATAAGGCCACACCATTACCCATAAGGCCACCTTCTCAAAGGGGCCAGGCCATGGCTCACATGGATTTCTTCGTTGTGACGATGAACGCGCAATAATCATGCCAAATGTGGCGGTTCTGGGGAGCGGCCAAAATTATTGCCTGGGCCAGTGCCCGTAGCACTGATTCTGACCCCCCCTGAAGGCATCTCTTCCTCTCTGAACGTTTCCAGCCAATCGTGCTTTACTGTAGCGCCGAGTCGCTCGACGTTGAAGGTGGAACTAAAGTGCGTGGTTTAACATTCTAGTCGGACCCTCAAGTGCGCTGCACCACTGAAAAAAACGAGCGCGAACAATGAAGCAGTGCAAAAATTACGATCTTTCCACTGTCAAGGTAATTTGGCTCCTTATCGGCCTCTCATTCAGTAATTTTGGGGGACAATTAAACTGTTTTTCATCATAACTTTAACGTAATGACTGCATCATTGGGCTTCAACAAGTTTTGGTTATGAAATACGAAAAAGTCAAATACGATTTTTGAGTCTCTGGGGTACGTCCCTCTATCAAAACCCCTGGCCCCAGCCAGGCCCCCTCAGTGAAATTGGTCTAAAACTGCCCCAGACAACATCCTGTGATGTTTCCGCGATTTTTAACATTTTTTAAATTATATTATATATTTCTGAAAAATCCGCAAATAACTAAAACCGCGTAACTTAAACCGCGAAGTGGCGAGGGATCACTGTATCTCTTTATGTTCTTGGAGGTCAGATTAAACAAGGAGGCGGGCTGCACTTGAATCAGTGGGTAGATGCCGGGATGCATTGTGGGATATGTAGTCTTGAAAACCGCGTTCTTAATTATCTCTTTATGTTCTTGGAGGTCAGATTAAACGAGGTGGCGGGCTGCATTTGAATCAGTGGGTAGATGTCGGGATGCATTATGGGATATGTAGTCTTGAAAGCGGCGTTCTTAATTATCTCTTTATGTTCGTGGAGGTCAGATTAAACGAGGTGGCGGGCTGCACTTGAATCTATTTTGAATCTATCGTCGTTTGGCGTTTCACTGTTTTTACCAGCTCGTCGTCCGTCGGCGCCTCTCTCCCGTCGGTTGTTTTGGTGTCTCTCTTCCCGTCCTCTCATTTCAGATTTAAGCTTCCCTTCACGTCCAGCTGATCCCCGACTCCCCGGGTCCTCCGAACCCTCTGCGGGCGCATTACGGGTCGCCCAGAAGACCGGGCCTTGGCTTTTGTGTCTCCTCCCAACCGAGTGTTTTCACAACCCCAAAAACATGACATGGCGGCAGGAGACCTGCTCGTCTGGGAAGATAATGAGTTCCCACAGGCCAGAGGAAGGGCGTGAAGGGAGCGTGTGGGCAGAGCGAAGGTATATGTATGTGTGTCTCGTTGTTATCTAAGCAACGGGAGAGAGAGAGCGTGCTCAAGAAAGGGAGGGAAATTCTTTAAAATTTCAACTTCAAATCGCTCCAGTTTTGTGATCCCCGACCAGCAGGCTCGAGCTGTAATGAGGACTCCTTCTTCTTCTTCTTCTTCTTCTTCTTCTCTCTCTCTGTCCGCTGCCCGCTGTCAGCTCCTTTCATTCCCTCTTTCTCTTTCTGCTCTCCAGACTTGATGGTCGAGACAACAGATCACTCCCAGCAGAACCGGCCCTAAAACATTATCCATCATCTTGTCAGCTCCGGAGTCTTAAAGTGAAGAGAATATCATGTCCGGCACACAGATAAACTCCCCCCCTCTCCATCCTCACTCCCCGTTTCCCTTCCCTTCGATCCAGATCTTCTTTCGCTCTCAGCAACAAAGCAGGTATTGAAGAAGACATTGTTGAAAGGCTGCTGGTTCAATAACTGATAAGGGGGGGAAAAAAGAGAAGTCTCCACGATCCAACGGCGCTTTAAATCTATACCTGACAGATATTGGAGCATTACCACTTTGCCAACACTTAAGCAAGAATGCTGCGATACAAGTTGACAGGAAATTGCTGGCAGTATGTCATCCTGGCTGTATATGTCCTTGTAAAAATAAACCTGTACACTTTTAAGTGTGGACAAGAGCGATGGGGGGAGATATGAATGATGAAGGAATGAAGGGAAGAGGACACGTGGGGGCAAGAGAGTGTGAAGGAAATGATTGCTCTTGTAACTTCAATATGGAGCTTCGTAAGAGATAAAGTGAATCATCTCATATAAACCTCCCCTAACTGCTGTAATAATGCCAATAACCAAAATCCAGCAGTCTTGAAAGCGAGCGTTTTGGTTTCTATGCGAGGGGCGGCGACTGCAGATCCGCTGTAAACGTCGTGTAGCACCAGGCAATCGCAGTTTAAATGTCAGCAGCTCGACAAAACATTTGAGTCTTGCGAGGAAGTCAGAGGGTCACGGTTAACCCAGGCGTGCTTCAGATGACAGCCGACAGAGGAGCGAGCAGCTTTAGACCGTCGGAATTATGGGTAAAAACACAACGAAACACCAGAGCAGAGAGAAACGCAGTTGTAAAGCTCGTGGTGCAAACTGACCAAAGAGTCATTTATTCTCTGCGATTGAAACGGACGAAGCTGTGTTTCGGTACCAAATATCAGTGCTTAGTGTTAAACGGATGAACTGGGAGTTGTGGGGGCAGTAGTGAGCTTAGATCAGGGGTGTCAGACTCATTTTCACTGAGGGCCACATCAGCATCATGGTTGCCCTCGAAGGGCCAGATTGACAGCATGAGTGTAACAAAATGAAATGTAAATCAAAATACAGTCATGGAAAAAATGATTAGACCACCCTTGTTTTCTTCAGTTTCTTGTTCATTTTAATGCCTGGTACAAATAAAGGTACATTTGTTTGGACAAACATAACGATAACCACAAAGATTGCTCATAAGAGTTTTATTTAAGAGCTGATATCTTACCATTTTCCATGGTTTTCTTGATTATAACCTAAATCACTTAAGTTTTTACATCAATAGCTATGGCTTTGTACTGCCAAAAACACTGCTTTTATGCATTCAGTGTTTTCTTTTCTGTCTGTTTTAGTCACATGATGACGTTTAGTGGTACCAGGTATTAAAATGAACAAGAAAGTGAAGAAAAAATGGTGGTCTAATAATTTTTTCCATGACTGTATATCTCAAAATTGTCCTCATGAACGCACACAGCTCCTCCATCTATGGTAGAATCTGACTAATCAAGCTGATCTCCATCTTTTGACGACATCTTTTGATGTAAAATAAAATCTTGCATTGTAGTTTGTGAGACTTGTTCAAGGTGACATCTAAGGTAAGAATTTATCATTGGTGCACCTTAGATAAGTCAGGAAATCCAGAAAAGCACCACCTTAAATTGCACCACTGATGGGAAAGCTGAAGTAAGTCAACAGCCAGCTAGGTTGTTGAGTCAGTTGCCCTTCAACCTGAAGGTTGTCGGTTCAACTGCCATGCCTGTTATGTACCAAAGACATCAAACCCCACATTGCCTCAGCTGCTCATAGTGCTGGCTAGAGCTGAGCGATTTTATCGATTATTATTATTATTGTTTCCCCAGAGAGTATCGATTTTTCAGCCACGGGTATCGATATTCTAAGCTTCTTCCAAAACCCCCGTGTCCCACCTTTAAAAGCTTGCAAGCAACATTTAAATAAGTATGACTGTATATTAATCTACACCTTATTAAATTGTTAAATAACGGATTCTGTATTTATTTCCGTGTTTTCTGTCAAAATGCCGACGTATATACTCTTTCACGACTGTCACCGCCTCATAACACAAAAGACATACTGTCTTTTCACCTTGAGATACCTTATTGTTGTGGGTAATGATGAAATGCATTATGGGAGATGTAGTTTATTGTCAATATGCACTTTAAAGCGGTGTAAGCTTATTTTAAGTCTTAAAATATCGGTTTAAAATTTAAGCTAATAGTTCACAAGCTCTCGAGGGCCACATAAAATTACGTGCCGGGCCACATTTGGCCCGCGGGCCTTGTGTTTGACACATGTGGCTTAGAGAGTCAATAGTTAACTAAATACAAGAAAAATGAAGAAGAAGAAACTTTGATGAAACAAAGTTGAAAAATGTGAGGTAGGTCTGTGTGAAGGAGACGGTCAAATGTTCTCACGTAAATTTGAAAATACTGAAAGTGACGTACGTCATCAGTGTAAAATTACAGAAAACAACTAATTTAGTGGTCTCTCACACACCGCTGTTTTCGCTTTATTCGACTCCATTCTCGACACTTGCTGTGCTTGTTGACATCAGTAATTTGACTTGACGCCACCCCCTGGTGGACGCGTTGCTAAACAACAACACAAATGGGAAATGACGCACGGAGGTAGGAGGAGTGGCGACGGAAACGAAACGAAAATGGGTCACATTGCAGTGTCGGGTCGACTCACCGTTGGCCTCTAGTGGTCATTCGTGGAACTGTGCCTCCAGAGGTCGCCCCTTGGTGACTGGACTGGGAGCTGGCCACGGTGGTCACCAGCCATCTCTCTGTGGTTGAGACAGACAAAATAACTGCAAGTCCAAGCGTGGATGAGGATGAGCAACTAGAATCTGTAAAGGTTTAGGAGTGAAAAGAAAACCCTGCTCACTCTCCTGAATCTCTGATTATCTGCTCTCCTCTAGGTTGACCTCCACACCAGGAAAGAGCGAGGGCTGTTGTGGATGAAATCTTTACTCGTCCCTGGTTTTTTTCCTTTTTTGGATGAACAATCTGAAGACCTCCAGGCTCATAAATCACTCCTCCCACCGAGAAAAAAAAAACTAAAATGTATAGCTGTCACTCGGTGAAAAGAAATATGTGAAAAGTTCAAAAAAGTGCATTAAGAGATCTTGCAAGAGGAATGCAGGATAATTCAGAAGAATTTTTTTTTTTTTCCCTCTCTCTCTCAATGGTATTTTGACTGCATTCAGTTATGACTTTTCCAAGGTCTGGCCTGCCTGAACGAAGGCAGAGGAGAGAAGAGAGATGGAGGGAAGACGAATGTGTGGAGGTATATGACGACTGTAAGGAATGATAGAGAGACAGGAAGAAAGACAGCAGATTTTACTGCACCAAGGCCGACGGGCTTCGATTTATGTTGGCGAGCGCGTGTTTCCGAGCTCTAAACATCCCGACTCCACGGCCGACCTTGCAGAACTCCTAAAAACTGTTTGAATTCATCCGGCGCAGCGACGCTGTTCATTTGAAGAGGGCTTATTAAGTGAAGAGCAATACATGAACGTTTTAAGAGGCACTTAAAAAAAGACAGTTCTGCCCTTAGATGCTCCCATACGGCAATAAATCTGACACAGGCGTGTTCTTCGAGGCACGCAGGAGTTGTTTTGTGATTTACAGCGTCATTCCATGACGTGTCCAATTACATCCTGTGCAAATAATTTCTTCTTTCCCCTCAACCACTAAAAAAAAAAAAGGAACGTTTTCACTTCATGACTTAAATAACAGCCAGATTGGGACATTTTTTGCATATTGAAGGCTAGAGCTGTAGCGATATACTAATCTCACGATACGATACACGATACTCAGCACACAATACAATATATATCGATATTCATCTTACGATACACTTACATCATTTTCCAAAATATTTTAAAGGGACAAAGTGATTTTGGTGACATCTTGTGAGTGTTCCAATGACTTTGTTTGAATTTATTGAACTGAAAGCATCAATTACACATTATATGGCTGACAGACAGCTTGCAAATGCTGGACAAAATGAATAAAAGATGTGTTGAGAAAAATAGTTTTATTTATTTAAACAGTGCAAATTGTTGCTTCCAAGCTTTTAAAGGTGGGACACGGGGTTTTGAAAGAAGCTTAGAATATCGATACCCGCGGCTGAAAAATTGATACTCTCTGGGGAAATGAAAATATCGATATATATCACAGAATCAATAAAATCGCTCAGCTCTAGCCAGCACTATGAGCAGCTGAGGCAATGTGGGGTTTGATGTCTTTGGTACATAACAGGCATGGCAGTTGAACCGGCAACCTTCAGGATGAAGGTCACCTGACTCAACAACCTAGCTGGCTGTTGATTTACTTCAGCTTTCCCATCAGTGGTGCAATTTAAGGGACTTTTCTGAATTTCCTGACTTATCTAAGGTGCTCCAAGGATAAATTATTACCTTCGAAGCTTTTAAAGGTGGGACACGGGGATTTTGAAAGAAGCGTAGAATATCGATACCCGCGGCTGAGAAATCGATACTCTGTGGGGAAAGAAAATATCGATATATATCGCAGAATCGATAAAATCCTTCAGCTCTAGCCAGCACTATGAGCAGCTGAGGCAATGTGGGGTTTGATGTCTTTGGTACATTCCAGGCATGGCAGTTGAACTGGCAACCTTCAGGTTGAAGGGCAACTGACTCAACAACCTAGCTGGCTGTTGATTTACTTCAGCTTTCCCATCAGTGGTGCAATTTAAGGGACTTTTCTGAATTTCCTGACTCATCTAAGGTGCTCCAACGATAAATTCTTACCTTCGAAGCTTTTAAAGGTGGGACACGGGGATTTTGAAAGAAGCTTAGAATATCGATACCCTAGGCTGCAAAATTGATACTCTCTAGGGAAATAAAATATCGATATATATCGCAGAATCGATTAAATCGCTCAGTTCTATTGAAAGCATAAGTTGCTAAAATTTCTCTATTCAAAGGCGTATAAGAGAGATGCACCAAAACAGGCCTTTTTAACCAGAGAATGCATGAATGCATGAAGTTCTGAGCTGAATTTGCTGCATGGAAGGATTGAGGGTGGAACATTATCACTGTCTTTAAAACTGCAGGAAGTAGGGCACTGACCTTGGTGGTGCATGAACTCTCTGAGCTGTTATCCACCTCTATGCTCTCAGCGGATGCATTGAAATGTAATCAACACTGATTTTCTTTTGCCTCCACAAGAGCGGAGGAGTAGGGCTCCATCTCGTCCCGTAACGTGTTATTATACCGCGGTCGTTTGACACACTTGTGGCTGAAGCACTCGCGCGTCTTATGCTTTTTCCGCATGCGGTGTGACGTACGGATGCTTCACCTCCGCATCCATCATGCAGTTCGATGCCGCTTTAAACCGGTTAATCAAAGAATTCTCATTTGGCATCGTCAGATCTTTTGTCCTCATCTTGTGTCCCTATCTATCATCCTGACTCAGGTGTAGGAGCTCAGACGTGAGGAGCATAAAGCTTCAAGCCAGGGGACAATTTCACCTTTAGATCATTATGTGTGAACGACTCAAAAACGAGCCAAAGATGCTCGCCAGAGTGACGCTGAGTAATTTGTCGATGGCCGATTCTTATTAAAGCAGCGCAAATAACTTTCGTTCACATTAAAATAATCATCCTGTCCTGGTCGGACAACTGCAAATCACTTATGCGCTTATCAGCAAACTGGCTCACAGAGCTCAGCGTACAGTTAAGGCTAACTAAGATGCTCAAGAAAGTAGTGACGGGAGAGAAAATGAGAGGGTGACCAAGGCAGAGACCCAACAAAAGTAAATCTCAGACAGCTTTCTTAACTCCCATCGTCTTATAGGGGGTGTCAGAATAGTAAATA
Source organism: Hirundichthys speculiger (assembly GCA_018398805.1). Taxonomy (NCBI): domain Eukaryota; kingdom Metazoa; phylum Chordata; class Actinopteri; order Beloniformes; family Exocoetidae; genus Hirundichthys; species Hirundichthys speculiger. Next base: position 20,524 of record JAGFBZ010001070.1, read on the forward strand.
TTACAATAATTTATCGATCCAGAAGTGAAAATCAGCTGCTAAATGTGTTAGCAATCAATCATGTAATGTGAAAGGGGAAATGACTAAGACTCCCAGACACAAGACAGCAAGTCATGTAATCTGAACAGATCAGGAATCAGCAAACCACATGGTCTGAAACGAACCTTTGTTTCCTCTGCCACAATGTCCGCTGTAGCTCCGTGAGCTCGATCCGTCGTTGTTGAATGGTTTTTATCAGCAGTACAGAGAGGAGAACCCAAGAGGGGATCTAATGTTCCTTCAAATTGAATTCAAGTTGATATTTTAACATGAAAAATAGCTCCTTGGTGTTGCTTTAAGGTCACGACTGTTATTTCGGTCCTGTACATGCAAGAAAAGCTTCCTAACAAGCGACCCCACTCACAGTGGGGTCAATGCCGGCCTATTCTTAGGATACAACCACCATGGGTACGGTACAAACTGGTGTTGATCATTAGCACTGCTGCCTCATAGCTAAAGGTTTCTGGTCCAAATCCAGGCTTTTGCATGTACTCCCTCCCTGCGCCATGTTTTCCAGGTACTCTGGCTTCCTCCCAGGGCCCACAAATGTGGTAGTTTATCTTATTTATCTCTGCGTGGGCCTGTGATAGACTGACAACCTGTCTAGGATGTAACCCCCCCCCCCCCCCCCCCCATGACAGCTGGAACAGGTTTCCAGCTGCCCAGTAACTCTGAACAGGAAAAAATTGGTTGAATCCTGAAACTGAAAGTGCAGGTGGCATCGTCCCAGTCACACTTCACTAAACAGAATGATTAGGGGTGAGTATTGGCAAGAACCTCGCAATACAATATCGATACAATACGATACAATATCATGATATCGCGATATTCTGCCCAGTTAATATCAAAATTAAAAGTATTTATTTATTTATTGTTGTTTACATCACGTAGCCTATGTAGCAACTGAACCGGGTAGAAGAAGACAACTTTAGGTAAAAAAAAAAAAATCAAGTTTTATTCAACGCTAGACAACTTTAACGGTTCGGTTCGTGGTCGGAAACTAAAAACTTGGGTCGGGTCGGTTCCGGGTCCAAATATTGTGGGTCCATTCGGGTTCGGAAACCCCGGACTCATGATAATAGCTTGGGTCGGGTTGGTTTCGGGTCGAATTTTCACGGGTCTATTCGGGTTCAGGTCCATGAAAGTGGACCCGTAAAGACCTCTACTTGGGTCACGATATGATATTATCATGATATCGTGATATCATGATATATTGCGATATTCTACCCAGTTAATATCAAAATTAAAAGTAGAGATAAAAAATCCAGTTGTTGTATATGTTCATCAGATGATATTGATCATTCAGAGGACAAATTGAGTCAAAACTATTTGCTTCAAAACAACCTATTTATTGTTTATTATTAGTGTTTTTGCACACTTAAATGTTAACCAATTTAAATTTGAAAATTAAACAATTTTCCTAAAAATTCGATACTAGGAGCTGAAAAATCGCTATTATATTGGGCGGCCAAATATATTGCCAAATCGATTTTTTTTTCACACCCCTAAGAATGATAAATTTCCAAACCACTCTACCCAGATGAATGTCGCTGTGCACATGCAGAAGAACTCACATTGAAGAATATGCATCTTGTTACCTTGATTTCCAAGAACAGGCGTCACATAGAATAACACATCATATCGATTCACATGTATTTAATTAGTCGTAGGTATATAAAAAGGCTTTGCACTAACGCTGTTGATTAATTCACAAAGCTGAGCACTGTGAATCATGAATCCAGCCCAAGCTGTATTATTCAGGATGCGCTGTTTAAAAATGACAACCAGAGTTTGCTGCTTTCGCGAGAAATATTCCGCGCCGCAGAAGGTGGCGGCGTTTTTATTCACAGATCCGAAGGCACCATTACCAAAGGCCTGATCTGTGCGTAATGATAAGCTCAGAGTGAAGTCGGTGAGGGGGAGGCGAACAGTCTATTCACAGCACAGGAACAGAAAAGAAGAAGAAGACAGAAAAAAAAAAACGAGAGAGAGAACTACTCAGACTGTGACAGCAGAGCAGCAACCTTGAAACCTTAGGTGGGCGAGAGAGGAGCCTGAGGGGGCTTTATGTTGGCGCTCCAGCGAGGGAGGGAGATCACAAACCCATTGCTGCACATTGATAAGAGCCTCCACATGGGGACAAGGACGCATGAGACTTCGGCTGCTCCCTGGATTTTTTTTTTGCCGGTGACCTGTGTGCTTTCACACCTGCGGTGCAGAGTGGAACATGGGATTGGAGGCTTGGAGAGCATGTGGGTGCGCGCACCTGCAGACACACATATAAGCTGGAAAAGAAAAAAAACTACATTCTGCAGATTTTAGGTCATTTTCAAACACACTGTTTTATGATCAGATTCAGGTTAGATTTCTAAGAACCAAATAAAACGTTTTATAGTCGCAGCTTGTAATATTTACGACTACCTCCGGTATTACTATTCAATGAAGTGTAGACCGTAAAAACAGAACTGGAAAGACAAATGGGCAGAACGAACAAGCCCACCTCACCCAAATAACCACAAGCTAACTCTTTTAAAATAGTTACGCCAACAATAAAACTACCTTACATTCGTTTTTTTCAAGGCCTGTAAACAGATTTGTCTGTCACACCTCTGCAAAAGTAATGGTTTGTATATATTATTAATAGTTAGACTTAGATACAGTGGTACCTCTACTTACGAAATTAATTGGTTCTGGAAGTAGTTTCATAACCTGAAACTTTCGTAAGCAGAGACGCGTTTTCCATGTAAATGCTCTAATCCGTTCCAAGCCCCCCAAAATTTGAACATAAGTTTTTTTTTTTTTAAATAAATGATAAATAATACATGAAATTACATAAAAACATGTAAGAAATACATGTATATATCAGTGATTCCCAAATTGTGGGCTGTGGCCCCCTGGTGGGCCCTCGTGGTATTGCAGGTGGGCCGTGCGAGGTCAGTAAAATTAAACAAATGTTTTAAATCCTCGACCCTTTTAAAATATGTTTTTAATTACTGTAAAATATTAACAACATGATTTAAAAACATTAAGAAGTAACAAAACAAACCAGTTAAGCGTTATTCTACCGTCATCTTAACTTAATATGACAAGTGTCACCTTATTTGTTGACCCCTCACATTAATGTCAGAACATCGCTTCTAGTCCTGAATGTTGATCACAGTTGTGATTAAAGGTTCTGGTGGGCCGCGGAGATTTTTCACATTTCAAATTAGGTCTTGGTATTCTGAAGTTTGGGAATGGCTGGTATATATTATTAATAGTTAGACCTAGATACAGTGGTACCTCTAGGTGGGTACCATTGTACCCACCTAGAGGTACAGGTGGGTACCTCTAGGTACTCACCTAGAGGTACCCACTAATTGGTTCTACTTCCAGAACCAATTAATTACGAAATTAATTGGTTCTGGAAGTAGTTTCGTAACCTGAATCTTTCGTAAGTAGAGATGCGTTTTCCATATAAATGCCCTAATCCGTTCCAAGCCCCCCAAAATTCGAACATAGTTTTTTTTAATAAATGATAAATAATACATGAAATCACATAAAAACATGTAAGAAATACATGTTAGAACTAGAAAAGCACTCAGAGAGCGCAGACCTCCACCAAGCGCAACAATTATCGAAAATTTGAAAGTGATCCAGAATCCAGGATTTCTTCCGGATCACACCCAAAATGAAATCAGTTCTTCCTTTTCACATTTCCGACAACTTCTGAAAATTTAATCAAAATCCATCCATAACTTTTTTATTAGTTATCTTGAACACAGACAGACAGATAAATGCCGACAAAAACATAACCTCCTTGACGGAGGTAATTGTTCGTTTACCTGAGTTGCTGGGTTACGCTCATACAGACAAGGGGTCCTCCTAGCCAATGGGATGCCAGGAAGATGCTAAGCGATAGCCAATGGCAGAGCAGCTCGGACGCACCGCTTTCAAACAGAGATACAGAGCAGCTACAAGTATGTTTACGTTCAGTAAACTCTGGGAGCTGCGAGTAGCAGCGCTACTGGATTTTTGCCTTTTTATATCCTGAAATTTATTTCGTAACAAGAGGCAATATTTTCCCGTTGAGGCGTTTCGTAACCTGAAAATTTCGTATGTAGAGACGTTCGTAAGTAGAGGTACCACTGTACTTTAAACTAGTCTTGCAGTTAAGGCCCAGCTGAGTCCAGTGGGTTAAGCCCATTTGTTGGTTAAATTCCTAAACCAATGAAGAAGAGTCAAGCACGTCCAGGGACATCGCACTGACGATGACCGACTCCATCACGGTCATGGAAGCACCTGGTCAATGACAGAAGTGGTGAGCTCATTACCTACAGTGGTGAAGAAGACAATGGTGCACATCTGCGTCCACATTTACAGGAGATGCTTTCAGGTTGGCGCCAGTTCCGAAAAGAAGTGCGGCGAAACAATGATGCTAAGAAAAACAAAAATAGCATGTTATGCAACTTTTGATGGATCGATAGGGGAGCATTTTGATGCACTTCTCTCTTCGCTCTGCATTTGCATTAAAATGCACAAGAGGATAACATGTGAAACGTTACCTTAAAAGGGTAAAAATACTCTGCATTTGTAAAGCTTTGAACACACGTCCCTCCCATTACGTTTTGGGGTTTTCGTGCGTCTTACCTGCCGTTTTCTACCTGTTGGTGATTTGCTTCAGAAGCGTGAATTCAAATCTTTCATGGCCTCCACAGACACAGACCCTGAATATGCACACTGGCTTTCACACACACACACACACATACACATCCCTTCGTTCCCTTTAGGATAGCATCCGCTGGATGAAAGGTGCACCCCCCCTCCCCCTTCCCCCCTCCCCACCACCACTACCGCCGCCACCTCCCCTTACCCTTCTTCTCTCTCCTCTCTCAGTTGTCAAACATCAAAAAGAAGGGTGCTGTTTCCAAAAGGAGTCACCCAGGGCTCCGAGGGAAAGGGATGGGGTGATGGGGTTTTTTTTTTTTTTTTTTGGGAGGAGGGGGGGTGTTGAGGAGGAATAGATAGGAAAGAGCACACGGCTGATATTCTGGTGCCCTCACACACTCCCCTTCTGTGTTGGCCGCGGACAGGGCTCCGCTGATTAGAGCGAGAATCTTCTAAAGAAAGAGAGAAGGTGCCAAACCGCTGCCTCTAGCAAAGTTACACAGATGGGGAGATGTGTGTGCGTGTGCGTACGTGTGTGTGTGTGTGTGACAGTGAAGGCGAAAGAAAGAGGGAGATGGCGAGAGACAGACAGAATCCACACTGTTGCAATGATTAAGTCATTTCTTATACTCGCCTTCGAGTGTGTTGTCTTTGATGCTGTGAAAAAAAAAAGAAAAGAAAAGAAAGGCAGAAAAAAAAGCCCCTCCCACAGAGACATCATTAAGGAACAGAGGAACTGTCTCTCCGAAAGTTGGATGACGGGGGCGACATGTAGCAGGCATGATATAGAACCGGGGGGATGTCAAACAACTCATGCACCGGGACCCAACATGGCAGATTTGTATCGCAGCGTTGGCATTTTGTCGTCTTTGTTTTGCTGCGCTAACATGCCTGTTTAGCATATTTGGTTAGTTAACAGCTTGGCTGCATTATTGAGAGCTAATTTAACATTGCGGCGTCGTGTTGTGAATCGCATCCTAAAGAATATTTTTACATAATATATTACCTCCTGACAGTTTTTTTTTCCTTCATTTTATCAACATCAATCATCGTCAGAGCTCAGGCGGCAGCAGATGCGGTTTTTCCAAAGAATGTCATACTTATTTTTGCAAAGAATCAACTTGTAATAAATATGCCTTATAAATAGAGCTGGGCAAGTTAACGCGTTATTATCGCGTTAACGCATTAATTTATTAACGCCGACATTAACGCATGTTGCTCACATGCTTTTGTTTTGAAAAGTCTGTTACTGGCTGCTGCAGAACCAGAAAACAATTTGCAGGTAAACAAGGAAAAGCTAAAACAGACATTGAGAATGTTAAAAATCTGCGAACTTTACAGTTTGGGTAGCAACTCAGGTAGCAATATTAACAATTCTGTCTAAAAAAAATAAAATTCTGAACTGCAACAAAACATTCGTATCATTCCTTCATGTTCCATCAGATCTGCTCCATGTGTTCACTGTCCTGCTGTTCTCTAGCTGGTTACTTCAGTGCGGCTCCATCTAGTGGCACAGATGTGTAATGACAACAGAAAGTCCAGTCCTCGATTAAAAAACAAATTCAGTTCTGTGGCCAGTTTTTTAATTTCGTATTTTTTAACCATGTCAAAAATTGAAATATAAAAAAACTGGCATTTTTTCCCGTTTTTTTGTGTTAGATTAAAGAACGAAAAACGTAATAAAATGTCACTTTAAAATGAAAAGAATGAATGGTACACGGATTGATAAAGTTACTGAACTTTAACATGGACATTTTCATTTTAAAGTTCTCCCAGACGGAGGATTTGACAGAAACAAGGTTATTTGTAACAACTGACAAGTTGAACTCCCCATTAAAAGTTTCTGCTGTTACCTCAGAAATGACCTGTTTTAATGTTCTGATTGTGCTGAGCCACAATCATTTTGTTGGATTTTGTTTGTAGACTTTTTTTTTATTTTTTATAAAAACAGGATGACATTAATGCCCTGGCAGTGGCAATAAGCTTTATTTTACTTTACATTTTTTAAGATGAGATTTACATTAAATATGTGTTACTGACAAGTGCTGATGTTAAATGTGTTTGAACAACAAATGTTAAGACACTTTAGTTCATATGGCAGCAGAACATTTAAATAAAAATGCATTTTACACTACTTTTGAATTCATTATTTGATTTTGCGTATACAATGCGATTAATCGTGATTAATCAGGGAAATAATGCGATTAATCGCGATTAAAAATTTTAATCATTGCCCAGCCCTACTTATAAAGCATACAGAAAGCTTTAAGGGGTGATTGGTCATATGTAGCCACTACGCAGGCAGACCTGTGTCAAAGCTGGCATTTACGGTTGTCTGCGGTTGTTCGTGACTCTCTAAGTCAGGGATGTCCAACTCCAGTCCTCGAGGGCCGCTGTCCTGCAAGTCTTGGATATTTCCCTGCTTCAGCACACCTGGATTCAAATGAAAGGGTCGTTAACAGACTTGTGCAGATCTGGCTGACAAGCTGATGGTGATCACATCATTAGAATCAGGCGTGTTGTTTCAGGGAAACATCTAAGACCTGCAGGACAGCGGCCCTCCAGGACCGAGTTTGGACACCCCTGCTCTAAGTGCACCACTAGGTGGCAGTGCTGGTTCTGCAGCGCTGTAGCTCGCAGCATTGGGCTTCCTTTCTTTCTGCTTCATGGCAACTCACCAAATAAAGCATATCTTATGCGAGCTGAAGCTGATAGTTGTGCAGCCGGCGCTGCAGCATTCAAAACGAAATATAAGGAAATCCCAGGCGAGCTAATCACTTTTTTCATCTCAGCACTGATGCTTTCGAAAGCTAATCAAACGTACGCTCAAATGGACTTAAAACTGATATATTAACATGCAAAAACAAAAATGGCCTTGGTTTAAAGAAGCTGAGGTGCTGACAAAGCCTGACTGGCACTAACAGCACCTAACTGCATACTAATGCTACTAAAAACAATTAGCGAAACACCCTTACGATTATCTAAGTCATAACTAATTGGCAGTGGGACCACACTGACAGCTGAACATGTGTTATGATTAGTTACTATGACAATGGAAAATAATTTCTCACCAGTAGGAGCAGCTGATTTAACTTTCTAAAGATCAAGTAACGCCTACAAGACCCCAAATCCAAACTGGACTCAAGAGGGGACATCAACGAAAAGGAGGGAAGATTAAAGGAAGGTTAAACCTTCCTCCTTGCTCTTCTAACAATGGGCAATGGGAATTGGGAGATCCCCGGTCAATAAAATGGACGAAATGGAATATCTGTCAGGTGTTTTATTGAGACTTGTCTGTAGGATCTTATTCAGGGCTCCAGCACCTCTCTATTTGAGACAAAAAGAAACTACAGACGGAGCGGCAAGCCTAACCTTTGTCACACCAGTAGACAACCAATCAAATTTCTTATTTATAAGGACTCAAGACAGCCCTGTGCACAACTTCACTTAGGCTGTGTGGCCATAATTTCATTGATGATGCTTAAAAGGTTGAATCTTTTTCAATCTCTGACAGGATCAGCGCTTACGATGACACGAAACAGGTCCATAATTCAGTCCGACAGTGCTTGACACCTTGTCCAAGGTCAACACGACACTGTTGAGGCTTCCAACGAGGAGTAAAGGAGGCGGGACTTGTTTATGACAGATGGTGTAATCCTGGTCATGTTACTGTGAAGGGTTAGGGTTAGGGTTAACCCTAACCCTAACCCAACCCTTCCTACAACCCATCTCAGATGTTTCTTTCCATTGAGGAGTTGATTGACCGCTGAACACCTGTTCTGATACTGAAAACGTAGTTTCTTAACACAGAGTTTGTTGACTCGGAGATCCTGATCGCAATAGGACTAACCTGATTAAATAAATTATGTGAGTATTTTGATGTTGAGATTATTGGAGTCTTGCTCTGTGCTCTTATTTTGACAGCATTCCTGTTTTGCATTCCTCTTTTGTATTAAGCTTGCTTCCCTGTTTCATTTTGACAGTGTTTTCACTTGGTGTGTCATTTCTTTTGTTGGTCTCCTTCATCTTCATTATCTTCACCTGTGTCTCATCGGTCTCCTGGTCCTGGGTTTTCTTCCTTCCTCTTCTGGTTAGTTAGTTAGTCATGCTCTTATTAGGCTTTTATTGCTTCTGGCCTTTCTCCTCATGCTTAAGTTTCTCACCCATTTGTTTTTTATGTTTAGATGACCTACAGTAGCTTTGCTTTTGGTGTGAATAAAAAACAATCCCTTACCCCTGAACTTTGGTACATCTGGTTCCCCCAATGATTTGGATGTTTTCTTCTGTACTGAATCAAAATACGAAACGATGGAGCAGCAACAGCAGAAGTAATAGTAGCAGTAAATTGTTGTGTCAGAAATGGGTAAAATAGATCTGAAGAAAGACAGCTGTAGATGAAAAAAAGACAATATTTACCGACGTACACGAGGTAAAGATATTAAAGAATTAAACCAGGCACGAATCAGGGCAGGAAGTGGGACAGAACCGCGGGAGAGCAGACGCTGCTCGTGGTGGCGGAGCAGAGCTAGCATATGGCTGATGGAAACCTCAGGTGACACACCTCAGACAACTAGGATTAGGTGCAGATGGGAAAGAGGATGGGGGGGCTGTTTGAAAGACGTCTGAAAGGCAGACTGAAGAAAATGGCAGTGAATTTTAAAGAGCGGCTATCCGGGGCTGATTGGCTTTCAGAGCGCAGGAGAGAGGATCACGGGGACAGAGTGGTCGCCGCAAAACTCGGAGGGGGACGACCGTGACGGTGTGAGACGGTTGAGGCAAAATAAATAAACACAACAATGTCATGATTTGTGGATTCTGCCGTGTCCTTTTGAGTACATTTAACCTTGCCCTTTTATTTCCATATTCTGTGTTCTAGTCCAACCTATTTCTGTTTCACCTTGAAAGTGCAGGTGCAGGACACGGATGGTTCTCCTGTAAACATGTCAGTCATCGTCCACACCCATATTTAACCACAAATATTTGTGAACACCCCTATTAGTAATTTGCACATACAAATGTCATTTGCAGCACGACTAAATGAAAGATAAAATCCTCCATCAACATATTTGTGCGTCATTTGCTCACGCTGATACTCTGCTTGTAATAACATTTAGTATCCAGTAGGGATGTAACGATATGGAAAATTTGATATCTCGATTATAGTGACCAAATTATCATGATTTACGATATTATCGCGGTATTCTTAATTGCTATGAAACACACACATTTATATAATTTTACAAAATCTTGTGATTTTCTTAACATCAGAAGCCAAAATCTTATCAAAATGAAACTTTCACATTAAAAGGGCAAACAACTGGCACAGAAAGAGGTTTTATTTTAAATGAACAAAATAAATAACAGGAACAAAGCTTATTTGTCTGGTGCAAATTTAAATAAACACTTTAACAACCATAGTAGGTCAAAATATGCAAACATTTATCAGGAACAAAAATTATAGTGCAAGTTCAAATGAAATAAACTTTTAATTTTAAAGTGAACCCTAAATAAGTATAAATGTGCAAATAAAGAAACAGTTGTAAAGGAGCCGAAATATTGTTCTGAATTGTAGTTCACTCTGTGTGTCTGTGGGTGTCGCTGTGTTGTTACTGAGGGTCAGGTAAAAGGTAGCTGCCTGTTATTGGTTAGCGTTTGACCCGGAAGGGCAAAAGGTTTTGACCGCTGTGGCCTGATGCCGGTTTATGGTTGTCAGATCAGTTAATGGAATAAATTAATATTTTAACTGCATCAGAAGAACATCGTTCCGGTCATTTTTCGATCAACACGCAACGGTAACGTTTACGAAATGTGAGTTAGCGAAGCGCGTCAACCAGGTTACTCTTGGTGAAACATCTCAGTAGCTTGAAGCATTAGACTTAGCTCCTTCAAGATGCTTGTATAAATTACAATAAAATGTAAACCGGTGCTCTGCAGACAGGATCATTGTCCTCCACCAGTTGTCCCTTTGCATTTAAAAAAAATAAATAAATATGTCCAGACCTCGGATTTCGTCCTTTTAGTAGGTTGGTAAATGTCCAGCGTGATATCACCAGTTTCAGCCATGCTCACGTTACAATACCGATGTTACAAGCTACATATTCACGCGAGACAGTTGCGAGTCGCTCGCAGACTTGAATTTGGCTGATATTACATATCTCGGTAATTAACCGTGATAATAAGATGAAGTCAAACATAAACGGTAATCGTTATAATTTTACCGCGTTTTACCGTAATACTGGTAACCATTCCATCCCTAGTATCCAGCTACATCGTGATTCAGGGTTATTGGTGTGGTCACCAGCAGTGATGTGTGAGTTTCTTCAGATCCAGATGAATCACCCAGATGTGCGGGCGGAGGCAGGGGTCCTGAATCCCAAACTCTAAGGAGCAGACTTTCTGTTTGTTTAAAGGAGGTTGAGAGAACTGAGAGGCGTCTGATCCGAAAGGATCAGAGCTGAATTTGACATGAAAAGCCACAAAAAGGAGGGCGGGGTGGTCAGAGGAAAAACTTATGCGGAAACTACAGTTCAGTTTTGGCGAGGAAGAGGAAAGCTCTTAATCCTAAAGCCTGATTTATGCTTCTGCATCAAACTTGTGGTATACCTAGGCCACAGAAAGTAGTGCCAGCCTGTAAGCTACGCCAGACCTTGACGTGAACATCTTTCCAAATGTAACGACACTTCATGCGGAAGTGACGCTTGGTAGATTTGTTTCTCTTCGTCTTCATATTTCCTGCTGCTTTTCCTCTTAGTCTTCAAGTCGTGGACAACTATAGTTTGCTGCATTGTCAACTCTCCTACGATATATTTAAAATTTCTCGGAAAGGAAGTAAAGAAAGGAAGCTCGGTTGCTGCGGAAAAGAGCCTGCACTGCCCTCTAGCAGTTGGCAGTGTAATTGCAGGGCGACACAAGCGAAAGCGAAAGAAGAACGTACATGTATAAACGCTAAAGATGACGTAGGGCGTATCTGTTACTCAAAAACATATACAAGAGCAAATGTTTGAGTTTGGAGATGAAAGTCCATGGTTAAGCCTTAAATATCTTATTGTTCATGGGTTGCATGTCTCATGTCGCCTCGCTCCATTTTGGTCATCATCTGATTGATATGATCTGATTTAAAAAGCTTTTCCAAAATGGTTTCATGGAGGACTTTCTATCTACTAATTGAAAAACTAACCGGCTGCCAATGAGGCCATGTAGAACATTTGTGATGGTCTGTAGTAGAGGTCTTCGGGTTCGGGTCCACTTTCATGGACCCGAACCCCAACGGACCTGTGAAAATTCGACCCGAAACCAACCCGACCCGAGCTATTATCATAAGTCTAGGAGTCTGAACCCGAATGGACCCGCAATATTTGGACCCGGAACCGACCCGACCCAAGTCTTTAGTTTCCGACCACGAACTGAACCGAGTTACCCGAATAGAACCGAGACAATAGCCCATAGTTGATCATGTTAAAAGTTGTCTAGCGTTGAGTATAAAACTTGATTTTCTTCCTAAAGTTGTTCTTCTTCTACCCGGTTCAGTTGCTACATAGGCTACGTGATGTAAACAACAATAAATCCATGTCGGTATTTTCTTTGTGGATACAGATGCTATTGGTAGCAACTGCTAACGCTAATAGCCTACACCGGTCAGGGCGTGTCATTAATATGTTCTCTCATCCAGCGTTGTCATGTTGGCGATCCGTTGTGCTTTACAGCTGCCGGGCCAAACCGCTAATAACACGGCTACAACAACACGATTGTTTAATGACAAATACGCCACGTTAATGAATAATTAATTAAACTGCCCCGAGTCCTGACATTAGCTGCCACCGCCAATATCTTTAACTCTCCTGTAAACGCGGACCCAGCCTGTAAGAGAGCACCGACCGGACCCGAGACTAACTGTACCGATTCCGACCCGAACCTGGAGTCACATCTTTTGAATTGACCCGAGACCCAATTCAGGTAGGAACCTCGGGTTTTCGGGTTGTTCCGAAGACCTCTAGTCTGTGGGAAGCAAGTTCCTGGAAAAACGTGGGCACGATAGAAAAATACAGAGGAATCTCAACGGGATCTTGAGCGTCTGATTGAAACCAGCAGCAGCAGAATTTACTGAACAGTGAACGCTGAACTCTGCTTCAGATCCAGACGATCCCCAGTCAGAAATTTCATCTTCTCTAAAACGCTGGATCATCTGATGTGGCGATGGGGAACATAACCGGTTTGTTGGTATTTCTTTACACCCCGCAAGATGAAAAAAACAATGCTGTTAAGCTTGATGTTGTTGCTTCACTCTGCCGTCAAAACGAGAGTCCCAGACTGACAGACACAAAAGAGCTTTCTGAGAATTGTTGCAATGGCAGGAAGCCGCCTCTCCCTCCAAATTTGCCACTTGACATTGATGGAGTGCCTGTCTGATACAATGATGTGTTAGTCCGCACTCGCAAACACAACTGGGAGTGTGTTCAAAGACTCGCAGCCTTTCTGACAACATCATTAGTGTGTTTCTGTCTCTGTGTATTACATCTTCTTTCTTCTTCGCTCTTACCTCTTTCACCCTCTCCCCCGCTCTCGGTTCGCCTGACGGGGAATCGCGGGGAAACAGGTGGAAGACTATTCCAGACAGACATCATACGTTTCCTCTGTTACGTCTCAGGAGCAGATCAATGTGCAGGAGCGCAGATATGTGCAGCTGATTATTTTCCCTGCAGAAGTGAAGTGGATTTCAGTCCGAGACCACATTGTACAGTATTTTTTTCCCAGTCAAGCTCGCGGTGAAGCAGTCTGCAGGAAAAACTCGCTTTCTTCCAACAATTCACGTCAGGTTTCCCCCCCTCCATGTCATCCGGAGGTGAATGCCATCAAGCATCATGTCGTTATCTAGTTGCTTTTTGAAGCCAGACTGCGGATATAAAAACTTTTATTTGGTGTTGGTGGCTGTTTGCAGCTCAGCTTGGCTTTATGTGACAAGTAGGTCAACTTTAATGTTTGCGCTCGCAATTAGACAAAAACCGAGAAGCACGCAAGAACAGACGAGGGGCGGCGGGAAAAAAAAAGAAAAGGCGAAGGCAGACGAGGAGGCTGGATGGTGCTCTTCACCGCTGGGCCTCGTGCCCCGTTCTCTCCACATGAGAGGGGTTGACTCTGATGAGGTGTTGATTGCCTGTGGGCACAAGTGGTTTCTCCAAACACTCCAAAAGTGCCCTATCCACTGATTAGATTCAAGTGTTCTAACGGCAAATAGGTCCAGACTCTCCGCCGTGCATTACTGCGTCCAGACAGAGCTTGAGGCGACAGCTTTCATTTAAGGAGCATCTTCTGGAAGACTCGTACGGACCCAAAGGTTACTTTGAGAACACTTACGAGTGGCGACACTCATATCCAGAGCTGACAGCTGTTTTTCTTTTTTTTTTTTTCCTGTAGTCTACTGGAGACACATCGGGGTGTGAAAGTGCTGCGGGACTGTTGCAGAACTGAGACGGGTCACTGTGATGTGGTGTGGATTGAGGCAGTGACCGATGTTACACTTGAAGGGGGCACACAATGTAAAAAAGAAACAAAAAATGTCTCTCAAGCTGCGGTGTCAGTGGGGTACCACTTATGCTCTTTCTCAAACAACTATAAATAAAAGAGGAGGAAGACGGCAAAGCCAAAGACGTAAAAGAAGAAAAACTAACTAAAATAATGAGTGAACATGAGAGGAAGATGGTTGCATCATGGTGGTGCTGAATGAGAAGAGACGACTCGTATGCAAAGGGGACAATAGATGGCTGAATGATGCCGTCCTGAGAAACTCCTGGGTACGTGTTTAGGCCCCTTAGAATTTCTGTTTTCTTATGGTAACAAGGACACGCGTTTAGGCGCCATAAAACCACCCCAGGACCCCAGTAGAGGACACACATGACTGTGTGAAGTCACGACCAAGTCAAAAACCATTGTGGGAGTCGGAATCGTTGCGCTTTCTAAAATGACCTCTAGAGCCTGGCTCCAAAGCCCAGTCAGTCTCCATTGACCACCATGTGAAAATGAGGAATAAACATCCTGCCGTTACAGCCCGGTACAAAAACGGCTGGATTTTACAGATGTGACAGATGTTCAAGTGGTGAAGTTTTATGTACCTCATAAAATTATGTGTAATTCTACCTGCTACCACAAGAGTGATGCTGTTTTTATCCACTAGGTGACAGCACCGCTAGGTGGTGGCAGTCATCTTGGGTGGCAAAATGAGCTGCACAAGATGATAAATGTTATACAATTTTCTATCTTCAAACAACTATTGTGTACTGCTGCGATGCTGCAGAGTGTTCACCACATAGATCTAACGTAGAAAAAAATGACATATCTGTCTCTGTCTCACGTCTGGCTGACGTGGGTAATTGTCATTATTGTCGTAGCATGAACAAAGCTGTGCTAAAGCAGCTGTCCTGTGGTAACTGAGGTTAGGTGGGTTTGTTCCGACCAGCTGTCGGCCTTGTTGGATCTGTCCTTTTGCCTGTTTTAAAATGTTTCTTTTATATTGCGTCTGTGGGTATTTTGATCACAGATGCAACTCAGGAAATTGTGTCAGCGTTTGAAGTCAGCCAGGAGCCTTCCAAAGATTGATCTCTTTAATGGTTGGCTTTAATTTTTATTTCTTTAATTAATGAATAATTTTGACATCATGCAGCCCATTCCTCACTTTCAGATCTCTATGCTCCCAGATGAAATCTGCGTGCCAGTCTCTTATTTTCCTTTCCTCGTGCCTGCTCAGCATTGCTGGCGTGCTAATCACCGGTCTCTCCAGACTGATCACCTGCACCTGAACACTGATCATCACTCCTCACACCTGTGCGCCACACCAGACAAACCCCTCCCTGTTAGGCCCACACTCCCATGTTGTTTCCTGCACACTTACTGTTAAATTTCTCCTTTTTCTGATGCACTTTCAGCCAAAGTTGTCTGGGAATGTTGCTGCACGCGCCATGATCCAGGAAACAGAGCCCTCACGTGACTTCAAAGCATCAGATGCACAACAAACATTTTGTTTCTGTTTCTTTTTTGTCGCGTTCTACACCTTCATCCTACCATGCTTCTTATTTTCTGGTTAAGATGGAAGGGTTTTTAAGAAAAACAATGGTATGTTGATACAGACAGATGGTCTCAGAGAATATTCTAGTTTAGAAGAGTTCTTGGTCAACTCAATATCTGCAAGGTGCTTGAGTCCCGTGGCTGCAAGACAACCCCCTACCATCACACCTCCACCACCATGCTCGACAGTAAACGTGAGGTTTTAATGCTGCTTTTATTTGTTTACACCTCCACTTTGGTCTAATTTGTTCATGCTACATTGTTCCAGAAGTCTCGTGGCTTGTTCAGATGCAGTTTTGCAAACCTCAGTCCTGCTCCCATGTTATTTTCAGACAGAAGAGGCAACCCTTCCCTACGAACTATATTTGCTCAGTCTTCTAATCGTGCTGTCTGCATTAAACGTGAAAAGCGATTTCTCAGTCCCACCTTGATGTAGCTTTACCCCGATGTCCACTCCAGGGAAGATCGGCAACTATCTTGAATACTGATTAGTATACATCAATTAGTATGATACATACTAATTGATGTATATTGGTTTACCAATAATTAGTGAGTTCTAGTGAGGCACTTGTACAACACTTTAACAAAGCACTTGACAATCAGACAGAGAGAGCAGAGTGGATTTCACTTCTCCATTTGTATACAAGCAGAGGATCAGGTAACTCACATACAGCACAGACAGCTGTTGCCAGCACGAGACAATGAATCAAAGTAAATGCAGTCATTTTAACCACTTGTTATCAATACATTTGAGCCTTGAGCTAAATTCCTCAAAGCTATTGCCTCAAGAAATCATGCCATGGCGCCTGAGCAATATCCCACATGGGTTAGATATTCTACATTAGATACTGAGAAACAGGTCATAGTGACCTGATGCCGTTTTTAAACAACAAATACTTTACACTTGGGGACAATGTGGAACAAACTCCAGATTGATGTGTAGCAGCAACGTTGCTGCTGATGTCCTTTCCTCTTGGCATTGTGTTAAGAGATACCTGAATTTTCCAGACCAGCAAACTCCAGCTGATGATCAGTGATTATTTGTCTGAGTTTGGATCTGTCTTACTTAAGACCCACTACGATTTGATTCTTTTTATCATTTTTATATGACAAAATAAGACTTTTGCACAAAACTGTACATCAAACTGCATCTAAATATATAAAATAATGCACCTTAACCCTGCTGCTGCAGCAAAAAAGACGGTTACGGTTACAACTGAACAGTTCGGATACAATGACGTCAGCGTGCAGCCGACCTGCACTCAGAACAGACAGCTGTCTCTGACTGTATGGACACACACAACTGCACAAACACACACACACACACAGAGGTGTGCGTGCACTCACAGACTCTGTCTGGGATGCACATGGCGATTTTACAGGCGCACAGACAACGCATGAATATTTAACTGGTTTCAGTCTGCACGTGTTCCATATATGTCACCATGAGAGTCTCGAGAGCTGGTTGTTGGGCAGGGGGCTGTCGAACATGTGTGTGTGTGTGTGTGTGTCTGTGTGTGTGTGTGTGGGGGGGGAGCTCAAAGTGGCCATCTTCATATATCATGTAGCTCCTCCTTTGCCAAGAGCGCTGCTTCTGTCAAGTGTGTGTGATGAGCACCCACAAGACCTCTCCACTCTTATGTGTGTGTGTGTGCGTGGGTGCATGTGTGTGCATGTGTGTGTTGAGGAGAAAGGAAAGAGAAAGAACCAGGCGGAGGGAAAGTCATCGGCTGTGTTGAGAAAGCAGGTCAGTGGGGTAGGTCGGCCTGTGTGTGCGTCGACGTCTCACATCAGTAAAGTTCTGCACAGTTTTGTTCTTTTTTTGGGAAGCTGCTCAGGAATAAAACTCTGCACATCTTTGAAAATGTCCACAAAACACACAACTGGATGTTCTGCCACTAAACTCAAAAAGCGCTCAGGAATGTCGCCGTTCAGCCGAGCACACTGAGGTTATCAAAGTTAACGAAAACGAACGAAATAACGAAAACTAGAATTGAGAACATTTTCGTTAACTGAAATAGAAAAAAAAACGATTTAAAAAAACGGTTACTAACTGAAACTGTAATATGTGTTTATAAAACGAATTGAAATTAAGTATAAAACCAGGAACGTCGTTCTTTTTGGTATTTGTCTTTTTTTTTTTTTACATAAATGTTTTGAGATTCACATGAAATCTATTAACTTCGCTCTGCAGTACAACAACAACAGCAACAAAAAAGGAAAAAAAAACAACCTAGAGTGATCAGTGATGGCTGCGGCAAAATTAAGTGTCTTGTTGTAGAAGCAGGTGATACAATGTGTTGAATACTTCTCAAGGGGAAAAGCCCACGAATCTGAAAGTCCATTTGAAAAACTCGCACAAGAAGGCTAACCAAGGCTAACTGGATAATCTAGCCTCGCTGACCTCCTCCCTCGAAAGAGAAGCTAAAAACTAAATGATGATTTTGAATTTCGCAAATGTCAAATACCCTTATTTACAAAATAAAACTAACACTGAAACTAGTAAAAACTTTAAAAAAAATAAAAATGAATAAAAACTAGCAAAACTGCTCTAAAAACTAAAACTAACTGAATTAGAAAAACTAAACTAAAAACCAAATGAAAACTAAAACTAATGAAAAATCCAAAGCTATTATAACCCTGCAGCACACATATGAACTTAAAACATAACAGTTAGCGCACGTCTAACTGAGACACAGTGCTACCAAAACATTAAAATTAAGTTTCAACTGGTTGATTTTGCAGCTGAACATCAGGTTCCCTCTAGAGCAGCGGTCCCCAAACCCCCCGTCCCCCGGCCCGGTACCGGTCCGTGGGTCATTTGGTAATAAAAAATAAATCACTTCCATTATTACCGTTTGATTTATTTTCCGAGTCTAAATGATGTTTGATTTTGAAGAATGACTAGATTATCTCCGTTACACCCATCTATGACTTATTCTTGACACATGACAAGTCTTTCAGACCCGTGTCTGGGTCACGTGAAAAAATTAGTAAAAAAAACAAACGTCTTCAAAAAGTGTCTTTCCCAAGAGTGTTACAGATGTTCTGTTGTTGCTATGATGTTACGAAGACGTTACTAATAAAGTTGCACGTGAATACACAGCAGATTTATGTTTATTATAATATACAGAAAATACCAACATTTTTATGCCGGTCGTATCATTATATTTTGTTGTATTTATCTGCAGCACATTTTACAGACCGAGAAAATATAGACTGACATCAAACCGGTCCATGGTGCAAAAGAAGATTCGGGACCACTGGACAAGATGTATCGGTTATCGCTGCTCCAGGTTTACATGGTCAAGTTGCACCAAGGTCTTTAGCTGAGTCCTTATCACAAGTTTCTTGTGTTTATTTTAACTTACTTGTGTCCTTTAGAAGGTCGTAGAGCAGACCTCAGAGGATGCTGTTCTGTCTTTCTGCCAGTTGAAGCAGCAAAATAAACACTCTAAACTTTGGTACGACTTGTAGTGGACCAAAGACTCTTTTGGGTTCCTTGTCCTCTGTTTCCTGCTTTACTTCATCTGTCCCCTGTTGAGTTCTGTTTACTTCCCCTTGTTCATCTCCTCCATCCATTACTCCGGCATCTCGCTTGTTATTTAAGTCCCGTCTTTCCCTTCTTGCTTTGCCGGTTCGTCTGTTGATCTTTGGTGTCCATCGTCCCGTGTTCCTGGCCCCTGACCGTTCCCCCTGTTCCTGCTCTCCCTGCTGTCCCTTCACCTGGTGAATCCTTGAGTTTGTTTTTTTGTGAAATAAATAACTTTTTTCTTCGACGCACCTGCCTCACAAACTCCTGCATTTGATAACTGGATCCACCCTCGATTAAAATGGACGGACCAAGAAAACATCTAGGGATTTCGACTGTAGATGTGGGTTAGGGTTAGGGTTAGGGGTTAAGGGTTAGCATAGGGTTAGGGTTAGGCGAAATCTGGGGATTTCAACCGTAGATGTGGACCCTCAATTGGAAGAGAACTTCATCTGCGACCGGTGATGTTTTTTACGAGTACAGACGTATACGCATGTTGACAAATGGCTTTTATTTTGAGACTTGGTTTCCATTATAAGTTGGCGATCGCCCTGACTGCTCAGATTCTACGACAGACTGAAGGGTTGAAGATGGTTTCATGCTGTCAATCACGATGACATCAGCTCAGCCAAAGGGAAATGGCGATATCGATTCCTCCGGTTTATGGCTGGGTTTTTGGTCTCTGCGTTCCCTTCCTGACCTGACAGCAACTGAACGTGCACATTCATTAGGCTTTCATGGACAGCTGGCAGAATTGGAGAACATTTATCGCTCTAAAGTAATTACAGACTGTTTCTGAGGTGTGATGGGTGCAGAGCTAATGTAGAAGTACTCAAGACAAAAACTGCTGGACTCTGATGTCTACTTCAAAGTGTCTGAAAACAACCTGACGTGTTTTTATCTCATCCATCAAACAAAGCGTTTAGTCCAGCTTGAGCTGGAATCATAATTATTGACTTGCACTGACACTTAAAGGGGCAATTTAACTTTGGACTGACAAGCCATGAAAGGGCATCCCATTATCTCCCATTAGATATTAAAACCTGTCACATGATATCGCAATTTACAAAAGAGTCTAAGAGTTGTGAGCAGAAAAAAAACCGCAATATGAATTTCAGGCAATAACTCGCAGTACAAAAAGCTCCAATGCTCCACGTGATGCCGTACGGACGACCAAACAGTTACGCATCAGGCAGCCTGTCACCTGGGACAGTTGAGGTCCACATCGTTGAAGAGCCGGTGCACTGTACGGTTTGCACCTGCTTGATCTTGGGCATGATGTCGAGGATGGTATGTGCAGACTCCACGTTGAGGAGCTTTCTTGAATCGCAGGCTACGACTGATGCGGAGATGCAGATGGACGTAGAGGCGTCGTCAGTGTGTGCTGACAGGAAGCAACATGTTGTAGCTGTTGTTGCAGGGACCTGGGGTCCGTGTTTTTCTTTGCAGTGGCACCAGGTTGCGCCATCGTTTCAAGTGGCATTTTACTTGGCAAGCAAGTAGACAAAGTTGCAGGACTTCTGACACTGTCGGAGGATCATGTCGGGTCTTCTTTGGTCGCAAGCCCCTGTGATTGTTGGATGTTGGACGGCTGATTTTGACAGAAGACGATTCTTTCATCATGCAGTGCACCGGGGCATGTGTCGTCTTAGACACATGCCTTAAAGCACACGTGTCAAACTCAAGGCCCTGCAGGCCACATCCGGCCCGCCGTGTAATCATATCCGGGCCGTGAGATCATTTAACATTATCGTTATTAATGGCCCGTTGATATGAAGCGCTGATTAAAACAATACTGCACAGAACTACAGATCCCAAAATGGAACGCTTCAGCGGCCTCGCTGCACACTTACCGCGTCAATCAAGTCTAGTTTCAAGTTTCATCCATGGAGTGGATTCCAATTTGCGTGTAATTGTAATTGACAATTGACATTGTAACAGACGCTATACAAATAAAATTGAATTGAATTGATTTGTTTTAAGGACTGACTGTTTTTCAAAATGCTGATGTCTTATCCTGGTTTTCTTTTTCTTCTTCTGTGTCATTCCACCTCAAATCAGCAGATTAGGAAAAAAATTCCCGCATGACCATCTCTGATTTGCTTGATATTTTTTTCTTATGAACTTTGACAATAATGTAGTAACTTTCTGCAATATTAGCCTGGTACTAGCAATAACTTCGGATTTATAAATTTTTGAAAAAGTGCCCGTACGGCCATTTTCGTGACATTCCTAAATTATTACCATTTTTGAAGGGCTGTATCTTTGAAACTGTGCAAGCTAGAGAGCTGATTTTTTTTATGCTGTTAGTCCTGTATGTGCACTCTGTATGGGGTCAGTTTCAGGTGTCTATTCATTGCTGTTTGTTTTAAAATAAATTTCAAACATCCAAAATAAATTTCACTCGCTTTGTGCGGTTCACATTTCAAGTCCCCATTTGGACCCCTTGTAATAGTAGCTGAGACTTACTTTTTTTTGTTGAACAATCTCCTTCTCCTATAGAATAAAAATGCATAAAGAATTTGCAGAAACAATTGTATTTTAGTTTTCATATGACCCAGCAAAAAACGAATTTCGCATTTTATTGTCGATATTAAATTGGCAATTGACAAAATATGACAAGATGTACCAAAAAACTAAATATACTACCAGAAAGGTGATGACAATATCTGTTTATATACAAAGTTTCAAGTTGGTACTAAGTCTCTAAGTTACCTAGAAAAAATTCTTAAATCGAGCATTTTTGCCGTTTTTCGAATTATTGAGAACTTGTAGAATATCACCAGAGAAAGTTTCCAATGTACATTTCAGTATACAGGCTGTACTTCTGCATTGTATTGTCTTGTCTGGACATGTTTGCTGATCTCAAATGGACAAGACCTTTCAAACAAAATAGTTTGCTGCATGTTTTATTCCTCCCTGTCCGTGCTGTGTGAAAGTTTGGTGAATGACTCAAGCAAAGGTGCTTTGTGATTTATACTAGATAAACATGATCAATTGTGTAGCAAAATTACCAGTACTGGTAGTGCTATACTGAATTGCCACAGCTGAGGTTTTAACATATTAATAAATGCGCAAATATATAACTTATAGTAACACAAGTGCCTTGGCATTCAGTGCATGACATCATGCTTACGTCATCAGAAAATTCAGTGAGCTGTTCAGTTGATCAATAACCATTGTAGACCAAGCTTCAAAATCGAATGCAGTGAATGTGAAATCTTTGAAGATGGCAGAGAACTTGGATACTTGTACAATTGGGAAAAAACTTTGTTCAGAACAGGATTGCCATAAACAGGACTTTGTCCAAAGTCTGAAACGGTCAGTATAATTTTGGTGTTATTATGTGCCAGCTTGATGTTTCCTTTATTCATATAATTAAGTGATGCAGGAGTAGTGTACAATACCTCATATTATCATAATTATTTTCTTACAGTTCAAAGAAGTTGATCAATGTACAGGATTTATCTGAACATGACCGAGAAATGCTGCTTCACAGGTGTGGATTTGATGGACTCCCATCAGAAGCAAACATCTGTCTGCATCACAAGAAAAAAATGCCTAGTTTTTGCACTTATTGTATTATTAACCAAATTTTTTTTTCTGCAATTCAATTTGCAACCCTTAAAGTTGATTTGGAATGGTCTCTACAGCACTCCATGGAGACTTGCAGGTGAGCCTATGCTTGTACTTGGGTCTACAAAAAGGAGTGCTGCCGAGACTTTTGAAATTGTCGCTCTCGATTATTATCAACTATCACTTTCTGCAGCTAAATGTTTTTCTTCACTGATCCTCATTCCATATCAAGATTCCATATCAAGATATTTGCCATTTGTGAAATTTAAAGTTCTGCACACAAAACAAGCATATTCTTGAAATTTCCGAAAAACGGCAAAAATGCTCAATTTCAGAATTTTATCTAGGTAACTTAGAGACTTAGTACCAACTTTAAACTTTGTATGTAAACAGATATTGTCATTACCTTTCTGGTAGTATATTTAGTTTTTTGGTACATCTTGTCATATTTTGTTAATTGCCAATTGAATATCGACAATAAAATGCAAAGTTCGTTTTTTGCTGGGTCATATGAGAACTAAAATACAATTGTTTCTGCAAATTCTTTATGCATTTTTATTCTATAAGAGAAGGAGATTGTTCAACAAAAAAAATAAGTCTCAGCTACTATTACAAGGGGTCCAAATGGGGACTTGAAATGTGAACCGCACAAAGCGAATGAAATTTATTTTGGATGTTTGAAATTTGTTTCAAAACAAACAGCAATGAATAGACACCTGAAACTGACCCCATACAGAGTGCACATACATGACTAACAGCATAAAAAAATCAGCTCTCTAGCTTGTACGGTTTCAAAGATACAGCCCCTCAAAAATGGTAATAATTTAGGAATGTCACGAAAATGGCCGTACGGGCACTTTTTCAAAAATTTATAAATCCGAAGTTATTGCTAGTACCAGGCTAATATTGCAGAAAGTTACTACATTATTGTCAAAGTTCATAAGAAAAAAATATCAAGCAAATCAGAGATGGTCATGCGGGAAGGTCCTGTTGAATTGAGGTGGAATGACCCTTCTTCATTTTTTTCTCCCGCAAACATTTTATTAATGTTGCAGTTGTTAGATATCCATCCAGTAATGACACAAAGCACATAAAGATCACAGTGGCTGATATGTGAGATAATACAAGCCTGTAGCTGCGAATCTTAAAAAAAGAAACAGTCTTATTGAAGCTATTACGAGCAAAAGACATGTCAAAAAGTACCATCCAGAAAAGTTGAGGAACATGTGTGCAGCTTGACTTTGAACCCCCACAGATCAGATCTGAAACTCAGTGACCTGCATTAAAGCGTTACAGTAAATTGGCGCCGGCACAGCGGTGACTTCCACGGGGCCCGAAACGAGATGCGACGCAGCCACACGTAAAGGGTTAACGACACGACCGGCGATGCCTTCCTTTCCACAACGCTGGGCGCCGGGCAAATGACACCCCCCGCGGCGTCTGACAGCAGCTCGCGGCGCTCCATCACCTCGCGTCCACCCTCAGCGTGACGTCCGGCGCCCAGATACGAGATATTCACACACAAAAACCCGCTCGGCTACGATTCCCCCACTCCCCGCTACTCCCACTGATCTGACCGCATTTGAAGGGAAGTTGATGGAATTAGGTACCCGTCAGGGGGGACTCCGACCAAATAAATGCCGTCTGAAAGGTAAATCACGGTAAATGGCCAATTTGAGACTTGATGACTACCGCAAATGATTTCCCAAAAGGTTAAACTCGTACAACTCGGCACCAACAACACACAGCCGTCCTGTCGCACCGACTCTCATGTCCTGTCATGACGGTGAGCGTCAGCAATTTGTCATTTAAGGTTTTTTTTTTAATTTTTCCTCATCTGTTAGGTTTCTGCTCAAGCAATTTATGCTAAAAGCTAGCGCGGCCCGCCGCTTCAGGAAATGACTTTACTTCGTACGGCGTCTCACCTCTCTGCACTGTCGAAGTCTAAGAGGAACACTTGCGTTTAAATCCTTTATGTGCGGAGTAAATGTAGTGTGTTAAACCTTGTGTCCACTGGAAGTCCATTTATTCATTCAAGTCGTCTCTAATAGGTGTGCAAAACTCCACTTATAGAAAGAAAAGAAATGTCAAAGCAAGTTGAAGTAGTTGAATAAATGTACAGTCAGGTTTCTTTTAAGATGTATCATTTACATAATCTGGTGATATTTGACTTGGAAGGATTTGAGCTTGACTCCTCGTGCGGTCCTGTTATTTTACTTTTGAGGGGAAGTGTTCCAGTTTGGGGTTTCTAATGGGTTTCGGTTTTCCTGTGTTCCCTTTATAACCTCTGTTTATTTTTTTGTTTTCAGGCTACTGTTTCATGGATTGTGTTTTCTCGTTGTGAGATATTTGTATCTCAAGATATTTCGATCGTGTCTATGTATTGACCTATGTCCCCTTCCTTCCTTCCTTGCAGGTCCTGTGTGTTTTGCTCCTCCTCTGCCCATACTCTCCTTATCTTCCCGACATTTTGAGCCTTGAGTTTCTGTCATCTGTAAGTCTGAGTTTCAGTTTGGTTTTCTTGGTTTTTGTATCACTCTCGCCTTCCACTTTCCTGCATCTGGGTCCTCTCGTAACCTTCAGTTTGTGACAGAAAGAAAACTGGAGATTTATTAGTTTCAAATTTTTCTCATAGCAGAATTAGTCCTTAATTTTCAGGGAAGCTGTCCTTAGGTTAATTAGACAGGTATGCAACCAGTTGGTGACCAGACAAGAGGCATTCAGAATAGTGTGCAGGGGAGTCGGATCACTGCACAGGTTTTGCAGAAATGACTTGTTGATCCAAGGTGTTCTCAGCTATATTAGTTGCTTTGGACACTCGTGTATGAGTCATCACCTAAAGCCCGCCCCCAACCCATTGCAGTTGGCTGTGAATGGGAGGGTGCTCCACACCCATGATGTGAGAGAATGAATGGGTTTGGCTGGCTGGGCACCACCCACGGACATCGAGGGAGTGGCTTGAGGAAACACCTGCGAGCGCAGCTGGATTCGTGAGAATATGGCTTCAGCCGAAGGTTTCGGGATCATTCAGCCGTGAGCGGCGTGACATAAAAGCCTGCTTTCCAACTTCCAGACTCACCCTCTTCTCACACATGGTTCAGATCTCTTCTTAAAGATAGGCGTCTGCCATAATAGACTCAACACGTATCTGTGGTGAGGAGAACAGGCGGCGACTTTTGAGATGCTCCTAAACTTCTCCATGACGTCTGTGCTAAGACTGATTTCATTGACAGTAATGGCTGCGATTTACTGTCATTTTATAGGAGTTTGGCGTCATGTGGGACTGGATCTTAACATCTTCATACCAAGGTAGTGGATCATAATGAATTAAATTGACATGTTGGTATTGTCAACTATGTATAGATGGACACATGAAGTCACTCTTTCACATAAAATAGTCTTAGCACCAATATTGCACTTCTAGCCTGAAGATGGTAGTTTGGTTCCCGTGTTGGGACCATTCATACTTCCGTTTTCATTTTGTGGGCAGCAACAGTACTTGGTCAGATTGAAAAGATCATTGTCGCATCACTTTAACCTAACTAGAAGAATTGTTTTTTTGTGATCCAAGCCAGAGCTTGGTACTGGTGGCTCATCTCGCCTCAACCTCGCTCTTTTCTCTGGATCCAACATGCAGACACAAGCTGTATCTGAGCAGCGAGTGGGCCAAGTTTTCATCATAGACTGTACAAAAAGAACTGGACAAACCCTTTGTGACATCACTCACAAGTTTTTTGAAGCGTGGTTTTTGAGCCAGTTTCTCTGAGGGACGGTTAATACCATTTTGGCCACTGGCAGTTACTGGGAACACAGCGCTCAGTTACCACAAGCTGGCTACTACAGCTTAGCTTAGCTGATGCTAACCGAGCACGCTCACTGATGCTACCTTAAATTGATTCTGACCGAATCTGTCCATCCATCACTGTTTCAGATGACACTTCTCAAACATCTGAAACAAAGAAACAACCTAAAACGAGGACCAGTGCAGCTACTGCACAGCCATGGTCCAACTAGCCAAGCCTAGCTGTTCTCCAATGGGGACTGGCTAGCAGAGCTGAAGGTGGCTGCTGCTGCTCCGACTGAGCCACTTTCACCCCCCCCCCGACCCATCTGGGCCAACCCGGAGTCCCTTGTGGTGGTCTGTCAGTACAGTTGTTATTATTCACAGCTCAGAAGTCGGCTTCACCGTAGCTGAAGTGAAGGTAGCTAGCCACCGCCGCATTAAAATTCCCTCAGTGTTTTTCGTAGTGACGCCAAGTGCATTCTGGGATACCGTCTCATCCACTGCTGCGCTCAGATGAGATGTGGGGCTTTCAACCGCGCTTGGCCAGACGGTGAGGTAATTGGAACGCTACCTTCGCTACGACTGAGTGACATTTAAGCCTCCCACCGTGTAACGTGGAGGTCAGAGGTCATTTCACGCATTTCCACGAGGAAGGACTTCTCTTCCTCCAACGGTCTGGTTGTTCTTCAGCTGTAGAAAAGGAAAAGGGAAAGGGGGGGGGGGGGGCAACACAATGACTGATTCGCTTGCAAATGATTTTGACTGTAATGAAGACAAAGTGGTTTTGAAATGATGGTCTGTTTGTGCCGTTAAGGCTGCGCTAGCTCGTGTACCATGACAGCGTGATCATGTGAAGCACCTGAGTAGACGAAATGACTTATTCTCCATCAGCGGCTATTTGAAATGAAGCCAGTATAATAGCCCCGCAGTTACGCTGGATGAGGTGTTCCTGTCATTTCCACCTCCTTCAGACCCCCCCCAAGCCTGAATGTTTGCCCGCTCAGTGTGTGACATGTTAATGCCCCCCCCCCCCCCCGCACGAGAACAACCTTCATTGCATGGCAGACACGAGGCAGAAACAATCATGCGATACATTGCCCTCGTCCACCGGGCTTCACTCCATCATCACAAGCTTCTGTTACAAAACAATCTATAAGTACTTAGCTGCTAAGGAAATTAGCCGCTCCAGCGGATGGAGAATGGAGAAATCATTGTGGAGTCTGGTATGCTTCTGTGCGCCCGTGTAATTGTATTTCTAACAAATGTGCTTGCAAAGTTGGGGGGCTCCAGACCTTTCTTTTTTTTTTTTTTTTTTCTCCCCCTCCTACCGGCACCTCCTTCCTCCCTCCTCCCCGCTTAAGTAAATCCTTCCTTGCAGCCCCTTAATATGCAAGCGCGAGCTAGCCGGGCACTGGGACGGCGCCAGCGCACCGCAGCCAACCTCATTACCGTGTGATTATGCGAAATCAGCAGAGGGGAGCGAGAGAATCAAAGCCGCCATTGGAGATGAGTGAGTTGTACAGTAAGCGTCCCTGCCCCGGCGGATTGGTCGGGCAAAGATTAGAGAACTCGCTCAAAAAAAGATCAAATTCTCTTAGTTTGCTTCCCTCCTGGGTGTCGGAATTAGCTTCGGCGATGAGGCCGTCATCTTGGTCCGTCCTGCGGCGGAGTCGAGCAGGTTAGGAAATGAAGGAGATGCTCACGATGATAGCCGTGGAGGAATCTGGGACCCCTTCCAGAGAGGAGTGGGTTGAAACTCCGTCATTTATATTCAAGGACAGACGCGGCAGAGGAGTGGGTGTAAAATCGATGCCGAGGCTTTTCTTCTTCTTCATCCCATCTTGACTTTTTTTTTTTTGTTCATGCCGAAGACTCGACTCAACTCTGCGTCTGCTGCTGCACACGTCAAAATGATGTTTACAAGAATCGAACGGGGAGGGGGGGGGGTGACAAAGTGGCAGGCCGGCGACGCGCAAACAGAAGCCACAAAGACGCGCCGAGTCGCCGTCGGTGCCGCGCGAGATAACGAGAACATATTGGAGATGACCGGAGGGGGCGAGGAGACGGATTGAGTGAAAGGGGAAGAAAGCGGTCACGCTCGGCTTCCCGTCTGCCATGTAGCCGCCCTATCTCTCCGCCGCACTGACCCCTCTACACGACCGGCTCCGCGGCTTATCAGCGCTTTCCCCCGCTCTCCCTCGGCCTCCCTCCCTCCCACCCTCCTCCCACCCCCCCCGGCGCGCCCGCGGAACGTGATGCTGGGAAAAAATAATGCCAGATGTAGGTTGAGTCATGAAGCGGCACTATCAGCGCCGGACACGGAGCCCACTGGCCCGCAGTCATCGAGCGGCTCCAGGTGCGATTTAAAAGTATGGATGGTTCTTTCCCTGAGGCGTATATAGACAGACATACGTCGGGGGGATGGGGGGGGCGCGCACACACACAAACAACGCACAGTTTCCTGAGCGAAGCCTTTAATTGAAGCAATATTGCAGGTAAAGCGCTCATTTGTATGCATTTCTTTACCGCACTCGCGCACAAACAAACACACAATGCCAACAATGCTTATTGGAGCTGACAGCGGCCTTATCCCCTTAATCCAAATTTACATACATCACTTCCGTTTGGTATTCCATCAAAAGCATTAAACCCCCTCCCTCTCGCATGCAAATAGCCTCCACGCGAGGCTTAGCGTCTCGCGCTGATCCTGGCGGGACCAAAGGGCCTGAGATGCGGAGTTCCTGCAAATCAGATGGAGATGCAGGAAATAAAGCGGAAGCGTGTTTAAGGGTTAGCGCGTGCTCAACCTTGATGAAGAACTTTTTCTTTTTCCTGATGTAATCTTGCACTTTTTTTTGAACCCCTGACTCCCGCTTACAGTAAACGCGACAAAGCGTTCGCCTGAATGGATGCACACACACGGCGAATGTACGGAGTCGAAGAGGGCGAATTCGACCCCAGAGGACGACTTTAGAAAAGAAAAGAAAAGAAAAGAAAAACACGTGGGCAACTAGGAGTGAGTATTGGCAAGGACCTCGCAATACGATATGTATCACGATACTTGTGTCATGATACGATATCACGGTATCGTGGTATCAATACAATATCATTGATAACCATGAACGGACTGGGGTATTGGCAAGGCAATATGATATGTATCACGATATGATACTTGGGTCACGATATGATATTATCACGATATCATATCGTGACCCAAGTATCATATCGTGACCCAAGTATCATGATACTTGGGTCACGATATGATATTATCACGATATTGCGATATATTGTGATATTCTACCCAGTTAATATCAAAATTCAAAGTAGAGATGAAAAATCAAGTTGCTGTATATGTTCATCAGATGATATTGATCATTCAGAGGACGAATTTAGTCAAAACTATTTGCTTCAAAACAACCAATTTATTGTTTGCTATTAGTGTTTTTGCGCATTTAAGTGAATGAATGAATTTTCCTAAGAAATCGATATTAGGAGCTGAAAAATCGATATTATATCGGGCGACCGAAAATCGCGATATATCGCCAAATCAATTTTTTTTTCACACCCTATGGGCAACACTAAGTACCCCCTTACTGCTTCGCAGGACTGAAAAAAGTTGCAGTCATCGGCAGGAGTGCAGACCTCTATAAAAGAAGACATTTTGCTGAGCTGGAACATTCCAATGCCATCAGGGCAGGTCATAAGTAACGGTAATTGCAGCTGCACATCATAACAAGTTTTATTTAAAAAAAAAACAAAAAACATTTCCAAGCATTTTGGAGTTCTACATTACTCACAGGCCAATCTTCCAAGAGGCGGACGTCCCTGCAGATTTACCTGGAGGTCAGACAAGGAGATGGTTAGAAAAGACAGAAGAAGGCGAGAGCTACATGTCAGGCCCTACAGGTTTCACTGTGCATGCTGAATACCAACGTCCGTGACTGAACAAATATGGTCTCTTTGGAAGGGCTCCCAGGAGAAGGCCTCTTTTGTCTGCGAAGGGCATGGACGCGTGACTGAAGTGTGCAAAACTGCATCTGGATGAAGCACAAGATTTCTGGAACAATGCCCTACAGACAGATGAGATCAATCTGGAGCTGTTTAGCCTTAATGTGTTACTGATATGTTTGAAAAGCAGCCAGTTTCAGTAAAGGCGCCTCATATCCCGTGTCCAGCACGGTGGTGGAGGGCCGATCCGTGGCCGTTCTGCCACAGGACCCTGGACACCTGGGCGGTCCACTCTGAGGGAGTCAAAATGCCTCCACAACGATCTGACAGGACAGTAATCCCTCACACTTCGTGGTCTCGTTACATCGCAGAGGTTTCAAAAATATTAATCGGAAAAAAAAATATTCAAAAAAACTTTTGAAAAAAAATCACATTACATCAAGAACGAATCTCAGGAAGCAACAAGAGTCAATAGGGGAGGCCCCATGAATGAAAATCAAGGCCTGTGATTGGCTGCTACGACGGGCACTACTGTGCCGTTTGGTGTCTGTACGGTGATTGGCTGACACGCGTCCCTGCATCTCCCATCTCTTTCTCTGGTGAGACAAAGGTTTAGTGCTGTTTTAAAGTTAAAATGGATCCCAAAGGACGCCGCCCATCGCCAAGTGCCTCTGGAACAAGGTTATTATTGTTAACGAAAACGAACGAAATAACGAAAACTAGAATTGAAAAAACATAAATAAATTAAAAAAAAAAAAGATAACTAACTGAAACTATATTATGTGTTTATAAAACATAACTAAAATTAACTATAATAATATCAAGAACATCCTTCGTTTTCGTATTTGTAATTTTTTTCTCATAAACATTTGAACTCTATTAACTTCGCTCCGCCGTACAACAACAACAACCGCAAAAAAAAAAAAGTGATCAGCAGTGATGGCTGCAGGCAAAAGTTGAGAGAAAGCGGCACAGTCCTATTTGGGATTTCTTTGACTATGACTGTGTTAACGATAAAAATAAGTGCCTTGTTGTAGAAGCAGGTGATACAATGTGTGGAATACTTCTGAAGGAGAAAAAACCCACGAATCTGAAAGTCCATTTAAAAAGCTCGCACAAGAGGCTAACCAAGACTACCTGGATAAGCTAGCCTAAGCTAGCCCCCTGGAAAGAGAAGCTACAGCTGCAGGGAAGGAACAGGGAGAAAACAGCAACTATAATGGACTGTTTCCACCGGCGACCAGATAGCTGTTGGTCAGTAAATACGCAGGAACACCACAAGCGGGAAGATGCATTGATAAATATGTTTATTGAGACAGAATGTAAACACGACTATGTGATTCGATAGTCCTTCAAAACGTTCAGTGCTTCACTTTGAACCAAAATAACAACCCTAATTTACAAAATAAACTAAAACTAACACTATAAACTAATAAAAACTAAACTAAAACTAAATATTTCAAAATGAAAACAAATAAAAACTAGCAAAACTGCTCTAAAAATGAATTAAAACTAACTGAATTTGAAAAACTAAACTAAAATCTAAATAAAAACTAAAACTAATGGAAAATCCAAAACTATTATAACCTTGACCTGGAGAACCGAAACACCATCGCAAAATTATGACAATTGCCAAAAAAGTGGAACTTCTGGTTGAAATCGGGGCAATCCTACGCCGTGGTCGCACGCCAGGACCAGGAAACATCCCCAGGAGAGCGGTAAAGCTCTCCTTCAGCACCTGTGCAGGTATCACATTCTATACTTCACACCTGCACAGGCAATCCAACATCTTCATTACCATCGATCATCAAGAATCATTGTCATCATCAAGATCTTCGATCTTCCATTGACCGAGAAGTACAGGGGGAAATTTTTGTACAGGAAATTATTGCTGCTGAAAGTAGATCTCCAAGCTGTTTGGATTGGGGTACTTTGTATTTCCCCACATTGTTTTTGTTTAATTAACATTGTTAGATACCGCCACAGTGGAAAAATGTTTGTTCGTGTCCGCTTGAGGTTGTATTTGTTCCATTTTTCCTTTTTACTTCCGCGGCGAACATGCATCCTTGCTGATGTCGTGTCATGTACGTGTTGAGAATACAAAAAAAAAAAATAAAAATAAAGTCTGTGCACATAATTGTTGTCTGCTTTCGAAGTCTGGAGAAGACACAGGCCCCGGAGACGTGAAGAGGCTGTTAGGAGCTGCAAATTGGACTCGACGAAGCTTCGGCGTTGACCCAGCTCGCTCTTGCGGCGCCGGGTTCGCTTGCACAGGTCCGAGTCGTTACATAATCAGACAGCAACCCAACAACCCAACACCCCGGTTTATTCCGTCGCACCTTCACGCTCCAAACTTAAAAAACGCATGGGACGAGAAGCTGACGAAACCGTTGGACGTCTGCGACAAGAGCCAAGTTTCCCGTTTTTAAGGAGCTAGAAGTAAATAATGCAGAGGAACTGCCAAATATCAGCTTTAACATCACTGCTGAGGGGTTTATGTGCAGCATCGACTCCAACGTGCACTCATTTGGTGCTATTTTAGTCTCACTGTGACCGTATCAATAATGTGCTACAGCTGTAACGGATGTTGTAACAAATGCGGTTTGTGCTTTTAAAATAGAGCAGGACGCTCAATGTCCCAATCAGCCATTAACAAACGCATGGATCCTGGCATGAATTATTTGGTGTCCTTAGTAGCCCTCCTTGGGACGTGCAGAGGGTGGGGGGTGCTGCTGAATCAATAGCCATAAGGAGTCTGGCTCCCGTTTGCTTTCAAGATCTACAGCCAAAGGACCCAGTCATCAAAAGTTAATGAGCTATTTAGATCATGCTGTTTCTTCAGCTCGCTACTCAGAAAACACTGCCGGACCGAAGAGAGAAAAGAAAAAAAGAAAGCCCCTGCACATGTGTTTTTATATGCTTCATGTGTCTCCTATCTACAGAGGGAGATCGGCAGCTGAGAGAGAACAAAGCGCTGGTTATCATGAATGAGCAGTTGTTCGCGCATTGTTTGGTGCAAATGCCCGACACGGGTTGCAGCCCCCTTTTTTTTTTTTTTTTTTTTTTTCCGGCCAGTATTGTGGAAAACAAAGCTTCTTTTTGATTCCCGGCGTAGCTGCTACGGTCGGGCCGCTCAGATGCTGCGGCACATTAATTGGCTCCAGTTGTCAGTCGGCTGTTGTCCGGCATAAACCTCAAACGTTTATTCGCTGAATAGCAATTATGAGTTGAGCCCGAAAGTCTCTTCCGCTTTCTTTTTAGTTTTTCCTTCACGGAAAAACAACTGGAAGAGTAATGTGTCTGTGAGATATCTTCTCTCCCTTCCTTTTTAAAAAAAAATATCACGTCACCCCCCCCCCCCCCCCCCCCCCCCCCTTTTCCTCATTTTCCAGCTCCCCGCTCTTCTCCGGCTAACGAGGCCCGGTGCAGCCGAGCCGACGTGTCCTTCCGGGTTCCCTCGCCGGCTGCTAGACTTGTTTTAAGGGATGGCACATAAATGTTGCAGGAAAGAAAGTTATCGCCCTCTCAATTCCCAGCGGGACAGTCAGAGAACGGGGGGCACTCTTTATTTCTAAGACAACAAGGTGTGTTGTTGCGCGGCAGGAATGAAAGACGCGACCATTAAGAATTAACCTTCTCCTCAAAGTAGCCATCGAGAAGTCTCGGGGAATGAAATGCACCCCGATGGACTCATAAAATATATATAACACAACTGGCAATTCCCATCCAGCATGTTCGATATCACCGCCGTGGGAGCGAGGGGTAATGTATAGCAAACTTTCAGGGAGGGCGGCGAAAAAAAAAAAAAAATTTCTGACCGCCGCGCCAGTCGAGAGGTATTGAAAGGATGAATCAAACTGAGGTGAGCCGAGCGGAGCAGAGCATTGATTTTTTTTTTCTTTCTCTTCTCTCTCTCTTTTTTGGTTTTACCCAGAGGAGGTGTTTTTATCTGCTGTGTTCTCCACAGACGCACATTAACCTCCAACTTTCTTTGAAACGCTGCGAAAACCTCCAGAGGACTGGAGCCTCGCCGGTGGCGCCTAATTGGTCGGCGTCCATGCGGGCCCTGACTCAAGCCGGCTCCAACCTCTCAGAGTTTCGATGCTTCCAGGAGACACCGGAGGTTCAGAGAGTGAAACTTCTCGGGGGATGAACTTTGGCTGACCGTCGGCCTTGACGGCCGTTCAACATGAGCACGTGAAAAGAGAAGGCAAAGGGATGGATGACCCCTAAATACATCTTTAGCTCCACTTAAAAGCATTTGTTTTCCTGAAGCAAGGGAAAGATGGCCAACGGGAAAAAGATGTTTGGAGTCACGGAAATAAGTGTTTTGTTGAGATAATATTACTTTTTGTTGCCTTTCCCCTAAGAGTCTCTTTTTGATAGATTTCTAATTTATGATAAGTGATTACAGAGAAGCACACAATGACATGCTGTTTCATCAAATGGACACTTGGTGGCAGCACTGACCAGCAGCGTCACTGGGAGTCTTAAAAGCGCGCAGAGGAAGTTGGGCTCATAACCTCGTTAAATGGTGAATGAGCAACTGTTGTCCCACGTTGCTGATTTTTGGATATTATTTTTAATATTTTCAGTGTTCTCCTATCAGGGGATTATCAGTACATCTGCCAGCGGAGACACAGCAGGGACCTGCTACAGATTCTTGGGTGGTGCCGAAGTATCCCGGACGAGCCCCCAAGAATCTGTAGCGGATCCCGGCTAGGTTTCTGCTGGCAGATGTATTGATAATCCGGTTGAATGGAGAATGAGCAACTGTTGTCCTGCGTCGCTGATTTTTTGATAATATTTTCAATATTTCCAGTGCTCTCCTATCAGAGGATTATCAATACATCTGCCAGCGGAGACCTAGCTGGGACCCGCTACAGTTACATGATGTTTTTTCATTCAGAATTAATTATTCCGAATTATATAATTCAGAATTAAACTATTTTCCATCGAGTTTACATGGAAATAGTAATTCCGAATTGAGGTTTACATGGAAAACACGTTTGATCGGCTTTATCCAATTCCACTTAAGGTCTGGGGGTTGGGAAGGGTTCTGATTGGATAGGGGGGCGGACGTCTTTACGTATTTACGTCTACCGGAAGAAAACAAACTTACTCGATTAGCAACAACATGGAGAAACCTCCTTCATTTAACCTAGCCGCTAGAACTTTAAAAAGCTCACAATTTTTATGTTTCCTGCCATCTGTTCTTTTAATTATTTCCAGTTCCTCCAAGCTGTTTATTAAATAAATCGTCTCTGCTCTTGACCACCGTTTACTGCGTGCTGCCATCTTGAAACTTTGTTTCGAAAACAAGCCCAGCGCGGAATACAAGCATTATCACGACAGACGGGCAAGAGAACGAGCATGCGCAGAAAGACCGGAATTAATTTAAAGTGGAATGAGTGTATACATGACCGCGGAATTATTCTATTCGGATTTAAAATCAGAATAAACCAGCCACTTACTTCGGAATTAAGTTTAATTCAAATGGACATTTTCATTTGGAATTAGGTGTTTACATGGTAATTTTTAATCATTTTAAATTGGATTTAATTTTAATTCTGCATTAAAGAGGAATTAAACTTCCCATATAAACACACTCAGTGAAGAATGGAGGGAAGCATCTTTTTCTGGATCCAGAAATGACTTGGTCTTTATTGTCATGTGATGTTCTGTTGGGAGCAGAACATTTCGCTGCGAACTGTTCTGAGTTGATCTGGAAGGATTCAGGCGTTTGGACTTGTTGCAGACAAGTGATTGGATAAACCTTTTGGCAGATGGATGCATCTGACTACAGTGCACAGCTTCACTGCCTGATGGATCATCCCAGATAGCTCCAAGCCAAGCGGAGACATCCTCACTCCCAAGTTGGGTTCCAGTAAACAGGTTTTGACTGGCAGTGGTTGACCTGGAGAGGGTCTCAGGACGAAGCTTAGCCAAGCAGCCGCGCCAACCAAGCGTCAGCTACAGGCAGCGGTTGTTTTGGATGCAGGCCGCTGAAACACTTGTTACCTGCAACGTGGCGTTGCTGAAGGAGCACGAAGGCTTTGGTGTGTCATTTCAGGACCCTTCCAAGCAGAAGTCAATCATCCCTGATGGGAGTACGTTTGCCCGACTGCAACGCTCGTCTTCGTTTGACATCATAGATTAACTAAACCAGCAGATATTCCTTTTGTATCCTTTGAATTCTTTATATTTTGCGCTTATTTGAT
Organism: Hirundichthys speculiger; assembly: GCA_018398805.1. Taxonomy (NCBI): domain Eukaryota; kingdom Metazoa; phylum Chordata; class Actinopteri; order Beloniformes; family Exocoetidae; genus Hirundichthys; species Hirundichthys speculiger. The sequence continues at coordinate 57,326 of JAGFBZ010001070.1, forward strand.
AATTGCTGATTAGAAACGTTTAAGTTATTTTGTTTCTCTTGCGTTAAATAGAAAAACTGGACATTCTCTACTAACGTTCACTCCTCAGAGATCCAACCTGTCACGGTTACTGCTTCTGCACTCAATAATCTACTCCCCCTCCTTTTTTTAACAGGATGCACCACTTACATGAAATGCAGGTCCGGATGTCGGTATTCATAATTGAATCGAAGCTGACGAGACATAACGCGGAATACATTATTTTGGTTTTTAGCCGAGGTAGAGCAAACATGCCTCGTGTGAACTTCACATTTAGATGTGAGCCCTCGCAGGATAAAAGTGCATATTTTTTGAGGGGGTAAATGAGGAGCGAAATGTAACGTCCGCTGATTAGCTTAGCAGAAAGTTCATTCTTATGCTACAAGCCAACTTTAATGAGGCTTTTGTAGGAGCTCAGTAAAGAGGATACATTCTGCTTTTTATCGCTTTGTGTGCATTTTTACTGTCAAGTCTACGTTCTTCTGCTGAATCTAGATGCAGTTCTTTACCTTAAAATGATCCGCCTCATCCTGACATGTGGTGTCAACCTCAGTGGGCTTTCTGTTCCTCCTTTATTGAGGGATTTGATGAAAGACTGATTGTGCCGGGAGGGCAATACTCTGACTTTGGAAGAGAAAGAAAACAAATGCCTTTAATGTGCAGACAAAACAGTAATTAGCAGCTTAGCCTGCGATCCATTTTGGGCTTTCGGTGGGGGGAGGGTAGCGTGCCTGACAGGCTGTGGCCCACTCAGGATGTTCATCGGTCACTGATGAGCGCTCTCCACAGGACTGGAGCAACAGCCGCTGAATTATTGAAGAGAGCGGCGTCCCTAAGGTGAGACGCTGCATGGAAGTCCTCCATCTTTGGCCCGTGACAAAGAGAGGAGAAGGCTTGATGAAACATGGTGGGACGCTTACAAGCCATCCGTCACGGTTACCTCCCCGCTCGCACAGAGGTGGGATTGGATTTCCGGCCGGGGGGGATGAGGCTGT
>JAGFBZ010001071.1:0-24791 GCA_018398805.1 Hirundichthys speculiger
CCACCAACCATCAAAACCTTTGCTGGGAAAAAGGCTGGGGCTGACTTTTTTTCTGCCTCTCATGTCCCACTTTATCCCTATCCATCCGTCGTCTTCTTCTAGATCAGGGCACCGAGTGATTACTTTTGGACATTGTTGCTGGTCCTCAGTACTCATGAAATCTTCCCAACTTCCACAGTCTTGTCCTTGAAATAATAAATGGCAAATGCCATTGTGATATATAATGCTGGAAATCACGTTTTAGCCTAAATATGTCCTCTGTTCTTTCTTTCTCCTTTCCTCGTTGAGAGCGATCAACGAGACAGTTTTGATTTTACCTATATTGGCGCAGTGAGCGCCAGTTTAAAATCGGGTGGCTGCCATTGGCTGTCAGGAGGGGGCGGGGCCAAGGCCAGAAGTGTAACGTTTTCAGATATTTCTCTGGCGGTATTAGATCCTGTTCTGAGCGCGACACGGTTGTAGCTGGAGCTGGAAGCTGAACCCGCTCATTAGAGGTAACATGGCGAAACGGCGTGGACCTTATGAAAGATATTTGGAAGATTACACAGCAGAGGTTCCAAGGACTACCAAGTACAGATGGAGAGTAAAAGTAAGTAACAGATAATGAATTAAAACTGCTATGTATCTAAGATCTAAACACAGCTAGCAGCTAGCCACTTTTAATGCAGGTGAAATTTATTCTCAATAAGGCAGTAAAGGAAAAGTTGAATCTCAATCAAACTTTATTTATATAGCACTTTTCCTACAAATCGTATTGCAACGCAAAGTGCTGAACAACAAGAAGATTAAAAACACAGAAACACCCCCAAACCCATATACAAATGGACACACATTCATACACACACACACACACACACACACACACACACACACACACACACACACACACACACACACACACACACACACACACCCACCACCCCTCACCCAACCCCAAAAAAAGAGCGATATGACCAGAACAAGCTGTGTCTACAGCATGGCTGAACACTGAGGGACCTACTGAGGAAACACCATCTTTTGGGAGCCGTCCATACCGGGAGTAGCACCGCCCGTGGCTACAGATGACGCCGCCAGAGACCACCCCGACCCGTACCGATAGGGGGAAGCCACCACATGGTGCAGGTCCCCCCCCCATCCCCCGGGCCTGAACGATCCCCGAGGCGACGGCCCCACGGCAGATCATGTACACCTCCCAGCATGGAGGGCCCCCATGAGGAAACACTGGAGTTAAAAACCGAGAACCAAAGAAAATCAGAAAAACAAACAAATTAAGAATATATTATTTAAGAGACTAGGTAAATAAATGAGATAAATAAATAGCTAAACACAAGTAAAACAAAAAAAAAAAAACAATGACCAGAAAAATGTACTATAAAGATGCAAGAGTGTAAGGTATAATAATAATCGGGAAAACAGATCATGTTAAAATATATTACTAAGAGACTAGGTAAAAATAAATATAAATAGAATATTATTAAATAATAGATAAATGAAGGAGATAAAATCATACAAAAGCTAGATTAAATAGGTGAGTCTTGAGCCTCCTTTTAAAAATATCAACAGTCTCTGTGGCCCTGATGTTCTGTGGCAGGCTATTCCACAGCTGTGGGCCATAATGGCTGAAAGCAGCCTCCCCGTGGGTTTTTGTTCTAATTTTTGGAATTGTTAAAAGACCGGTGCCAGAGGACCTCAGGGTCCGCGAGGGTTGATATAATAAAAGCAGGTCAGATAAATAAGATGGCCCAAGACCATTAATACATTTAAAAACCAATAAAAGAACCTTAAAATCGATCCTGAAACACACAGGGAGCCAGTGCAATGATTTTAACTGGTGTAATGTGTTCCCGCCCTCTGGTCTTTGTCAGCACACGTGCGGCTGAGTTCTGGAGCAATTGTAAATTAGAGATTGTATTTTTGGGCAGACCAGAGAGCAGGGCATTACAATAATCCAAACGACATGAGATAAAAGCATGCATCAGCACCTCAGTGTTAGCCTGAGAGCTGTTTTCGGTTTTGTTTTCAAAGAAAACGAGATATAATATAATATTACCACACAACAACATTCAAATGTTTTTGATTTATCATTACTATATTAATGAGTAAGAGTCTTTAGAATGTGTTTGGGAAGCATATTTGAGCATATATGATATCATTCAGAGGCCTTTTATAACTGCATCAATAATTCACCAATTTTTGGGATTCGTGGGGGCAGGAAGGCACAAAGCTCCCACAAATAATAATGGTATACTGTATGTCGGAATGATCCTAGGGACACCAGGTAACATTTTGCCACTGTTTGAGATGTCCTTTTTATCAGACATTTTTTTTGGAGTAGGTACAAATTAATTTGGATGATATTAGTCATAAGAAGGATGAATTAATGTTTTATTCTTACCATCATCCAGTATATGCACTGTGTAGTATCTGACATATATGTTTGAAACACCCCACCTTTCCAGGATAGGGAACTACAGAACAAACTACAAAATCACATTACCCCACAGCCCACTGCTTCCCATAAAGATGTTACAGATGATGTAAACAGAGGGAGCTCTTCCACACCTAGGCTTTTGGATTCTGCTCTTCTCAACAGGTAAATATGCAAAAGTACAGGCCGAATTTGAGTCAAGGTGGAATTGTTGTGTTGCCAGTATACAGTCCCCTATGTATTAGGGTAACCTTCATGATCCTGCTTGATTAAAGTTTAAGAATCTCTCCTAAATTGTGCTTTGAGCACCTCAACTATCATAAGCACCTGGCATGCCACATGACTTACACACACTGACTTATTTTTCTCACATGACACAACAAGCAGTTGCAGTGGAAAGCATGGAAGTTGTCTGAAAATTGAAGTTTACACCTTCTCCATTTATGATTTGTTGATTGGACTTGACATAAAGGGAGTGAATTCATTCAGTTTCTCATTGTCTTTCTCTTGTTAAACTGTAGAATACCAGTCTTGATATTGGCATCAACACAGATGGTCACATGAGTAACACTTCAACCACTGGAGAGGAAGAACTCAACAATTCCAGCAGTGAAGATGAACTTCATCTTGAGAACTTTTCCACAACCAGCCTACTGGCTAGGAGGGCCCCTTGTCTGTATGAGCGTACAGCAACTCAGGTAAACAAACAATTTTTACCTCCACCAAGGAGGTTATGTTTCTGCCAGTGTTTATCTGTCTGTCTCTGTGTTCAAGATAACTCAAAATCTATCCATAACTTTTTAAGTAGTTGTCGGAAATGTGAAAAGGAAGATTATCTGATTTTGGAGGTGATCCGGGAGAAATCCTGGATTCTGGATGACTTTCAAATTTTTGATAATTGTTGCACTTGGTGGAGGTCCACGCTCTCTGAGTGCTTTTCTACTTCTATCTAACATGTATTTCTTACAGGTTTTCATGTCATTTCATGTATTTATAATTTATAATAAAAATATGTTCAAATTTTGGGGGGCTTGGGACGGATTAGGACATTTACAAGGAAAACATGTCTCTACTTACGAAAGTTTCAGGTTATGAAACTACTTACGATATTAATTGGTTCTGGAAGTAGAGGTACCACTGTATATAGTTAGAGGTTTGCTGTAATAGATGAGTACATTCATATTTGCATTTAGAGCTATCCTCTAGCCCACAGGTGTCAAACTGATCCGTGAAAAGGCCATGTGGCTGCAGGTTTTGTTGTTGTTGTGTTAAGGACTACAGATGGAAATTAGCTTGGTGCTAAATCTGGTGCAGCCATCTTTTTAATGCCACTGCACATGGTCGTTTAAATGAATGAATGAATGAATGAATAAATAAATAAATAAATAAATAAATAAATGCATGCCCTTTCACGGATCAGTTTGACACCCCTGCTCTCGCCAAACCAAAGTGTAGACAAAAGACAACATTGCCATGAAAAACCAAAAGTGAGAGTAAACTGCCTGCGCAATTTCAGTCATTGTTGTATAAACTAGATTTTTTGTATTCTATTTTCTTTGTTCACATGTAGAATGATGATGAAGATAACCATGTTGACACAGAAGACTACTGGAGTAACACTCCTAGCAGTGAAAATGAAGATGAGGAATTCACCCCTGAGAAGCCAACCACAAGACAATCGAATGTGGACATCTCAGAGGTGAATGCAGATTCTATGGGGTAGTTTATATATACTTTATTTTTAATCTTTTAATTGATTATTTCAAGTGATCTCTTTGTCAACCAGAATGGCATAGCTCTGCCACATTCTGAAGAGGTCTTGAATGGTGCACTTGTAGATGAAGCTGAAAACCATTCTGATGACAAAGATGACTACAAGGGGAAATGAACCTGAATTTCCAGGAGTACGTAGACAGTGGCTCAATAACACTTTAAGAGACAGCTTGCACCTTACATTCAATTGGAACATTTGGAGGCAATACTACATAATAATGATAATACATGCTGTATGTGTTAACTGTTACCTATTCTAATTTATACATGATTTTCTATCTTTTTTTTTTTTTTGTATCCATAGGGCACCAAGACCAAGCAGATGGTGACAAGCCCTTATATCCTGGTGCACCTGTTTCAAAGGGAGAAAGTTTATTGATGCTAATGTCCTATGTGCTGCGTAACAACTTAACAGACAAAGCACTTACTCATTTACTAAAAATGTTCAACCTAATGTTTCCAGGTTTGATTCCACCCATGGTTCGAATTACGGGGGAGCTAAGGGGAGCTTGGCTCCCCCGAGAGGGACATGAGCTCCCCTGAGAGCCCTGAGACATTCAGGGGGAGCTCTAAAGAATTGTCCACTTTAAGATATATTTTATTTTCTCTACATTGAGGTTCCTGAAATAAAAAGAATAAACATGTCATGGCTTGTGTCTGTTTATGTGCTATTTAATGTTCAATATTTCTAAACATTTTCCTCAACTAGTTAACATGATTCCATATATTCCTGTTATAACCGTGGCGACGCTGGAGGAGAATCGTTAGATTTATGTAGCCGCACGTGAACTCCTCATGAGTGAATGGGTGGACTGGGGGGATTTTTGGTGGTATACTGTATTTGAAATTGAAGGAATGAACGCGAATGATATTTGGCTTATCCTCAAATTATATTGAAACTGTCCAAACGGAAACAGCCAAGTCTCGGACAGTTTAGATTTTTGAAGTAAACGAAGACAAAAGCCATGGTTAGTACTGACAACAGTGCAAGTGGACCGACTACTTCAGCTAGCGGTCGGTCTGGCTTTGGTCCGATTTATCAGACTGTATTTTTATGATTTATGTTCCCAAACCAAGACGCTGGTATTGTTTTATTAAAAATCACTTGAAATCACTGGGTCTCTGTTACAATGTCAATTGTCTCTCAGCGCTTTACAGACGCTGTACAAATAAAGTTGAATTGAATTGAATATCGGAGCTTGTTTCAGCACCATGCATAGCGCTGCTGGATGTGTGTGCGTTGTTTTGCTGAAATAACTTGCCTTTAATATGAACACATAAACATAAACCTTTTTACTGTTGTTGAATGAGTTTTAGTCAATGTGCTTGACTGTGGTTCTTAATTATGTTTAATGCTTCATTGAGCTGTTTTAAAGATGAATTTCTATTTTTACTCGAGACAGACAATAAAGAATCTATCTATCTATCTATCTATCTATCTATCTATCTATCTATCTATCTATCTATCTATCTATCTATCTATCTATCTATCTATCTATCTATCTATCTATCTATCTATCTATCTATCTATCTATCTATCTATCTATCTATCTATCTATCTATCTATCTATCTATCTATCATTTTGGCAGACTGTTGTTTTGCCATTTGTAACACATACCATAATGTCATTTGTCAGGATTGTGTGGACTGGAGCTTGGAAAATGGCAGAAAAAGGCCCTGGATGTTTCAAATTGGTGGGGAAATGGTTCTGGTGGTCCACTTCCTTTGGGTTAATGAAATTCTGACATAAAGGTGATGATAACCAAAGACATGGATAGATGTCTTTTGGTCAGATGTACCCGTTTCAGATTATTTTATGATGGCTGCAGCCCTAATATGTTTGACGGACGCACTTGTTTTCCTGTTGAATAAACTACATTTCCCTTTAGTCATTTATCTGGGATACTTGAGAGGGTAGAAGTGGATGAAATATTCAGAAAGGTCTAAATAGCCTAAAGTCTTGTGCCAAGATGAAGAAATCAATACTATGAAAAAATGTTATGACATTCTTTTTTTTGTTATTTAATAATTTCTTATATTTATATGCGGTCTTATATTTGGGCAATTGTTTACTTTTTTAATTATTAAACAAAATGCATTTGTTTCAGAATAAGAAACCAAACTTTTTGTGGTGTTTTTATTTTCTTGCTATAAAAGTAAATTAAGTCCTTGCAGCAGGAAAGACAGCATCTGCTTTCCTGAGCTGACGGACAGTCTGAATGTGTTATTGGCGGCACTCGGATAGTGATATGCAGAGTAGCATCAGAATCAACAATAAAGATACATTTACTCCTATTCTTAAAAAAACAAAGCGCTATGTTTCACATTCTTCCAAATCTTTTACACAAATCTTTCAGTCAATTTCTCATTCAGTCTTTCCAACTCATTCAAACTCAACGAACCCATATTTCAGAGTCCAGACATTCAACACTCTCACGGCCGTTTCTTTCTCTCACCTATTCCACATTGGAACTCTGAGGAACAGAAAAGAGGTTTGGATTATCAGAACTCATTTCTTTATGAGTCAGTATGCATACTCTTGCTAAGATTGCAAACGTCTTTGCAAAATCTGTTTGCCTGCCCCAAACAGTTAAAGCCTAACCTTCTGAGTTACTTTACAGAAGGAGCGTTTCAGAACAGATCTCAGAAACTAACCAGTCGCAGTTACTCCTGCAGACTGACCTTCCCCAAATGCTATGGAGAATGCTGAACCACCTCAGATCTGAACCTTTTCGAGACCAAATGTGTTTTTGAAAATTAATTTCTCACCAGATCAGATTGTAGGACTTAAGTTCGTTGGATCCCAGCGTTGGCAGTCAGGACGCAGTGAGTCAGCTCTCCCCCATCTCAACAGCACTTTTGAGGTTCTCGGTCTCTGGTCACTCCATCCAGACAGCCAAGCGAGGGACCCTACTTTGCAGCGCCAAACTGTTGTGGAAAAAAATAAGATCCGATCTCGATGAGAAAATCAGAATAGAATTTATTACAGAGAAAAAAGACAGACATACAGATACTTGTGCGCACAAGAAGAGAGACCAGCCACCACTCCGCAGAGTGCTGGCTGATGACTCTGCAGATACGAAGATGAAGCTGATCTTTATACCAAGACAGCAAGGTGTTACAGGTTTGCATACAGAGTGTAGACACAGCGGGTGGTGGTGGAGGCAGAGAGAGTTGCCTTAGCCATTTGTCTGCAAACAGACTGAGTTTAGGGATGTCATACAGAGGCATTTGTTTAAAACAGACTGAGTTTAGCAACGTTAAACAGTCCCTTGATCAAGAAGTTATTTAGTTGATGCTAATTGAATTTAGGAAAACACAGCTGACCCCTGCTGTGTCTCCTAGATCAATGAGCCACAGCTGACCCCCGTGCTTTGACATTTGGTCTCGTTGGCTATAATGTGTATTGGTCTTATTAAGAAAGACATCACATTTAAACATATTGTTAAAAGACAAATAACAAAATTACAAGATGAAATAAACCAAATAAAAATTTCCTCCACAGCTTCATAAAAAGAAAAAGAAAAAAATGAAAGAGACACCCCAAAAAATGGAAAAAGTTCACTCCATCTCTTCCAACAATAAAGGAGGAACCTGAAGAAGATTCATCTGATGACACAATTATTTTAGAAAAAAAAAGAATAACATGTCATGTTAAACCCCGTGACCCTTCGGAGGATGAAACGGGTGTAGATGATGGATGGATGGCTGTCATGTTAAAAATAAAAGTTTACACCCTTCACATTTCTTGTATTATTTATTATTCTGAAAAGTTATTGGTGCTTTTATCCATCCTCCTGCATTTCAGCAAATGCTCATGCTGTACGCTCCTCTGACACCCCCCTGAGTGTGTTTCTGGGGTCCAATTTTGGTTTCTATTCACCTTTTGGCCACCGTCACAGCAAAACAGGCTCAAAGCAAGACAGTCCATCTTAGTTTTATTGCCCCAAAAGGGATCGTGTTATCTTCTCAGTCCATGTTATCTTCTCAATCCGGAGGTGTGATCAATTTATTGTGCCTGGGAACCAAAAAGTAATTGTGTTCTCACCACCTGGCTCGGAGCAATGTGAATTCCTGGGAGGAAGGGAGATGTCTCGCGTTCTTCGGGGACGTAGGGCAGTCAGAAGAAACAGTCACCTATTATTTCTTCCTCTAGTTTAATAGCAGGGTGATTAAACCAAGAGGGCATCCTTACATCTCTCCTCTTTGATTGAAGTCGTATCCGTAGATGGCTTCGATCATTCCAGGGATCCCGTCTGAGGAAGGAAGGTCTGAACAGGGTTAGATCGGTGTCTCACAGTAAAGGGTTCTGGAAAGGGAAAGGGAAACAGAACTTAACAGGAATGAGAGGAGACTCTCGGCGCATAGGATAACCGGAGGGAATCATTGGATCGACATCCCCCTTTGATTAACCTCATCCGGAGTTCGTCCTCAGGAAGTCTTTGGAAATAGCGACACAGTGAGTATTTATGTGGACTCATGCTCGTTCTGTGACTCCTCAGAGCTCGTTGGTGAATTCGAGAATCGCAGGTGAGTTGGATTCTCTACTGTCCCTGAGCTCCACTTCCTCATCAAGGGTTAATCAGTTGTCGCAGTTGGGGCTAGGTTCCGGTTTCTTGCGCTTAGCGCACTTGTTCAACCGATTGGTACAATGGTTGACCTGGAGTTGTAGCAAGCGTGTACGCCTGAAGTAGAGGAAGCCTACGGTGAAGATAGAAAGGTAACTGAGTACGACGAGTACAGTTATTACGGTGTCCGGTGTGGACCAGGCGTAGGTCACGGGTTGAAATGGGCGCCTTTTCGATGCCTCGATTTCCTTCAGGACTTCGTCGATGGGTCCGACATCTAGAATTTGGGATCCCTCATACTGGATTCGAGTGATAGTGTTCGAGTCCAGTTCAAGGGGTGTTTTGAAAAGAAATCAGAGACCTCGATTTCGCTCTCATACTATTCGGAGGGTAGATGATACAGGGCCAAATCGTCTGTGTACTATGGCGCCTTCTGGGACTTTCGATCCACATGGTGTTGTCGGGCAACTCGATGCGGGTGGAAGTGTCGTGTTGGTCATATGTGAGGGTCACGACCCTGGCTGGTGTATTTATCAGCCAGCGTTGTCCCACAACTTCAGCTTCGGCGTCGACTACTTGGCGTCGGGGGGTGTTAGCTTTGTGGGGCATTGGGAGTCGCCAGTAAGGATCCTGAGACCGCAAATGCCGCCAGTGGCGTCGCGCACGAAGGGCTTGCTAGGACACAGGTAGTGGATGTCGTGGGTTATCGTGCACATTCGCAGGTTTGGTGTGAGGTACAAGTCCGGGTTATTATCATGGTATGCTACGATCGGCGGAGTCTGACCTTTACGTGTGCGTCGTCTTTCCAGAGCCCAACGTTAATAACATCCTTGAGCCAGTAGATGTTGTTGAGGGTCACTATATAGGGAGGTGAATAATGAATGCCAATTCCCTGGCCTCTGGGTCCACGTAGATCGGAACCGAACTGCCCAGAGTGTATGCCAGGTGGGCCTGTAGGGGAGTCCCTAGTTCCCTGGTGGCCATCGACAAAAATCTCCTGCACTAAGTCCAGGGACACCAGGTAGGGTGGAATACGACCCATCACCAGGGTGTCAATAGATGAGCTGATGTCTCGTTGCAGGTCAGACATCAGCATCATCACCAGTTCCGTTCGTGGGTGGTCTATCCGCGTTATGTCCACCAGTGTATTCAGAACTTTAGCCATTTTTCTCTCAGGACGTCACTGTGAGAGTTAAGAACTAGCACAGTTCCCTCCATGGTTTTCCCCACAGTTTGCATATGCACGTTCTGCATGTCGAGCTGTTTCTGGATGTTCAGAATCTCGGCCTGCAAATCCGCCACATGTCGCTTGAGATTCGACAGGCTGATGGCATTTACAGCCAAGGCTCTGAGACTGAAAAGAAAAAAGAAGCGACAGTGGAGGCCCGTGGTCAGCAAGCCCCCGAGAAACCTCTTCTCCCTTTGATTGACGCTGCTGAGTTCATGCTGCATTACAAACTTCTGGACTGTTCCAACATGTGAGTAATGTCCGACTCTGTGTGTCGGACCGCTTCCCTAGTCCACATAGCACCTGCCCAGGATGTCATATCAGCCTGGGCCTTGACATGCTTTTGGCGGACAGCGTCAGGGCTGAACCTGACAAATATCCTCTGAGTGTGCCATCAACAGTTTGTGATAAGTAGTCCGGGTTGCTCCTTAACACTAGAAGACCCACAGAGCAGCCATTTGGCTTTTCTACCTATAAAACCCACAGGGCAGCCGATAGGCTGGAAGGCTTTTAGCTAGTATCCCAAATCACCTGTGAACAGACACTTTTGTTATGTAAATGAGGCAATGACTGGAGCACCACGGGAGGGGACATGCTGAGCCACTTCATGGAAACTTGTGTTGCGCTACCATCTTAGAAAGAGATCACACACGTTTCTTTTTCCTTTTTGCTGAGATTTATTGATAAAATAGTACAAAATAAAAAAAACTAACACCTATTTGCAAAAAATTAAAAAAAAACTATGCATTATCAGGATACTGTGTGTGTGTGTGTGGCAATGACTGAGCGAGTGAGTACATTTCAGCAATCACTCAATCGTGGCACTGCCATGGCATCTCCCTTCTGCATTTTCCACATGTGTATCTGTAGCAGTCAACACATCGCAAAGTGGTGTGATTGTTCTTACACTGATGTTTGACCTGACACATGGCTTTTTTCCCAGGGCTAGGTGTGGAAGGTTGTTGCTGAAGTAATTGTTCCTTTTGTGCCTTCTTTGCACCCACATAAGAGTGAGCCAGCTCTTTTGCAAGCTCCACCAGGAAGTCCACCCGTCTCTCCTGCCTCCCTGTGCATGCTTGATACAGCACATGTGCGTTCAGTGCTGCCATATCAATCATGTTATAGAACACAGCGACTGGCCAGCACCGTGTTCCTGTGCGGACAGTGTATTGCCGCACCATCTGGTCCATCACATCCACGCCACACTTTGTGGTGTTGTACAGGGTGACGGTGTTTGGCTTCCTTTTGGTGGTGTTCTCAGTCTGAATCACGCTGTGCATGCTGCTGAGAATGTAGACGGTCTTCTTCCGTTTGGGCGCATACACCGTCAGGGTGGCACCAGTGGTTGAAAACACCTGAGTGGTGAATTCATTGTGGTCCGTTTGTTTAGCTGACTGGCGTATTTCCCGGCAAATCTTGTTGACTGTACCGAGGATGGTGGTTTTCTGGTTAAGCAGTCGTTGCGCAAGTGACAGTGATGTGAAAAAAATTGTCTGTGGTAACATTTCTGCCCTTGTCCAGGAATGGTTCCATCAGCTTCATCACTACATTCTTGGACAGTCTCTCTCCACTGGGACGACTGGGGTCCTTGCCAAGATATGGGAGGATGTTGCAGATGTACTTGGATTTCAAGTCACAAGCCACCCAAAACTTGATCCCAAACTTGTCAGGTTTCGTTGCAATGTACTGCAGGAAACAGCAGCGAATTTTTGATGGGAAAAGCTGTTCGTCAGTGGTGATGTGTCGACCAGGGTTGTAGGATGTGATGCAGTTGGTGACAAATGATCCCCACACACCAGATATTGCAGCAAACTTATCAGTCTTTGATTGCTCACTGCGGGTGAACCTGTCATCAAAGCGTAGGTGTCGGATGTCTTTGAAGCGGTTTCGGGACATAATTCCAATGATGAGTGGGTTTCCCAGGTTTGCTGACCAGCAGTCACGCAGTGATGGAAGCTTGGTCAGCCCCCGCAAGATGACAATAGCAATAAATGCCATTAGTTCAGGTAGAGCCATGAACCAATCCACATGCTCTGTTTGCTGTGCATGTTGAATTGTTCATTTTTGAATGACATGAAGCATGTCAAGGGTTATTAATGTCAGGAAGCTCTTCAGGCGACTTGAGATACTTCTCCTGGCCTGAGCTGTTGGCTCTCCATCTGCAGCGTATGCTTCTATTGGGATTAAATTGGGATGCGTCCCCACTTGTTCCTCACGCCACACTGTGCCATCTTTTGCTGTCTCTGTCAGGTCAGTCCCCAACCGAGCTCTCTTTTTTGATTGAGGTGCAGTCTCCTCATCTGTAGTGTGATCAAATTCAAATTATGAGCAATGGGAAAGTCAAATGATTTCACAAATGCATGCATAGAAGCTAATAATAATTCCAGTACATTTCAAATAGGTTGGCTAAGATGCAGACACCTCAAGAGAAGTAGAATCAAACAAAACAAGAAACACAGAAACACTCAAACAAAATGGAGGCTGTCTGTCGCAAGAAGGCCCAAAACTCTATTCACATGGCACTACATTTCCACTTTCCTGCCTGAAATGAAATGTAAAATAGGAAACAATATGAAATGAAATCTAACCTGAAGACGGCTGAGACAGCTCGGAATCTGAATCAGGCTGAAGGTTTATGTCCTCTCCATCCGAGTCACAAGGGTTTACTTGGCTCAGGATCATTTCCAATGCCTGAGTGTTGAGTCTCTGCATCTTCGTTTCTTGGAGAAGAAGTTCGTACACCACAAAATTCTTGAGGGCACTGAAGTGGTAGGCTATGTGCAGTGAGGTATTTATCCACCTAAGAACAATATGAATTGCCTCTCATTTGAGAGCAAGTGCATTCAATAGGCTATTTCTGTGGATATGCAAATTCACACCATTTCATGACCCTATATGAAAATGTGAGAAATGGTCAATCAAGTCCTCTGCTCATTATAAATGAACGATCCTCTCCCAACAACCCTTTGTACATCTCTTTTTGTGCCACAATCAGCCACACCCAAGTGATATTGCTGGCGGTCCAACAAGAATTATTTCACAGAAAGTCTGAGCTCTTTGATATATTTGCCCATGATCCTATACGGTGGTAATCACTGGAGAAATGTGTGTAAGCATGAGTGAGATGGAGCACAAATACTATGAAGACCAGAAGACAGAGCGAAGGATGTTCTGTTCCAAAGGTGTGGACTCTGTCTGGTACCATAGCATGATGTGATGTTACAAATGAATAGATGCTAACTTTAGCCAACAGAGTAGCCAGTTAGCATCCTCTTAGCCAAAGGAGCTCCAGAAATCCCTGGGCCTTCTAGTGTTAAGCACAATTCCGGACTCGGGGCCAGGTTCCATGACTTCAGGGTTCGTGGAAGTGGAAGTGCTCATGAGGATGAGCATCAGGATCGTTAGGGCCAGGGTCATCGTTCTAGTGGGGAGTAAGAGCATAAACATTGTTAGGAGTTGGAGCAAGCGTTAACTTACAATCACACCAGGTACTAGTCCTGCAAAAAGGTTTAGTGGACCAGTACTCACACATTTGTGAGTTCGCTCTGACACAAATTATTCAGACTTATCTTACACAGAGAAGTCAAACCACAATTATTGCCCTACCAGTCTATGCTGTCAGCTACCGTCACAGGAGTGCTAATTGCCTGACTATCTCTGGAAACACAAGTATTTGGGTATTGCGTGGTCCCCTGCGAGTCCCATGAGGATTTGGTGCAACTTGACTTGGTTGCGGTGGACCCATCTAAAAAGGGGGTCCTTTCTGCCTTGATTTACCCTGATCTGATACACCACTGGTGACAGTTTGTCAGTGATCATGTGGGGTCCTGTCCAACGGGGGAGGAGCTTTCGTTTGAGCTTCCCTCGCCCAGCACCAGGTCCGGTGTGCTGTACGAACCAGTAGTACCACACTTTGTCACCCACCTGAAGTTCCACGTGCGAGGCTTTCTGATCGTAATAGGCTTTCCGACCCTTGGCTGAGCTTTCTAATTGCTTTTGCGCATAGGCGAAAGTCTCTTGTAGGTGTGTGTGCAGATCGGCGAGGTATTGGTGCGTAGTGTATGCGGTCGCTACGCTGATTTCCCCTGGCTGGTAGAGGAGGTGTAAAGGTAGAATCATTTGTCATCATCTCGAAGGGTGAGATGCCAGTTGATTTATGTGGCGTGGCCCTAATAGCCATCAAGATCAGGGGTAGATTGACATCCCAGTCTTTGTGGTTGGTTGCAACATATTTCTTTAGTATGTTGACCACTGTTTGGTTTGCTCTTTCTACCTGGCCCGAGGAGGATTGGGGATGATGGCTGATATGGAGTTTTGCTTTCACCCCTAGTGTCTGCCAAACGTGTCGCATCACGTCAGCGGTAAAGTGCGTTCCCCAGTCAGAGTCGACGCGGCTTGGGAGCCCAAATCGGGAAAAGACGTGGTTCATCAGTAGACAGGCCGTTGTCTCGGCCATGTCGTTGGACTGGGAGGCACTCAATCCATTTGGTGAATGCACAAGTCATGGCCAAGAAGTATTTGTTACCTCGGGTTGATTTGGTAAGAGGTCCCACCCAGTCAATCTGGAGGTCGGACCATGGAAAAGAGATTCCCCGTCGCTGCAGGGGAGCTCTGTGTGTTGCCGTCACTGGTTGATGCTGGCCGCAGACTAAGCAGCCTTTGATGTAGTCTGCTATGTCCCGTTTCATTTTTGACCAGAAAGCAACCTGTCTTAACGCTTTGTATGTTGCCTTGGTGCCTTTGTGACCCGCCGAAGGGATGTCATGGGCATGCACTAGCATCACCCCCCTTTGTTTGCGTGGAACCACGAGCGCCGGCGAAGGGTGTGCCACGGAAACACATACCAGGATGCCCTCGACCAACTGAAGCAGAGAACGAATCTTCAGTAAGGCAGCAAGGTTGGGAATGTCGTTGACATCCTCTGGCACAGGGTGCGCGTCGGGTCCATCAGTCAGAGAAGCGACCATAAAGGAAGTGGCCTGGTCTTGGGCCTGACAAGCGATTAGGTCGTCATCGGTGAACATAGGTTCGACGGACAGGGAGTCCGGCGGGCGATCCGTGGTGGTACCAGCGGCGGTTGCCCTAGTTATCATGCAAACGGACGCAATTGGGGTGGGAGGGAGGGAGACAGGTAGCCACGCCTGGTCAAAGTGCCAAGGTGTGCCTTGTAAGGCGCCCTGTTTGGCCATCGTGTCCGTGCGGTCGTTCAGTTCCTTATCTTGACCTGGTATGCGGGAGTGGCCTCTGACCTTCTTCCAATAGATTTGCATCTCATTGGTTGTGATCAGATGGTCGCAGGCCATGAACAGGTCTTTGTGTTTCACCGACTTATGGTTGGAGGTGCGAAACTCATTTTGTTTCCATATTGGAAGGTGACACACAAAACTCATGCACTGATTCAAATTATGCTCGTATATGAGGATTGTGCGGACGTCGTGGTCTACTGCTAGTTGCAGTGTTATTAGGATTGCACGTGGGCGCCTTCAGGACTCACCGATGGCACGGGTTCCTGAGGTTGAGGGCCTGCATCGTTTTGCGTTGTTGTTTCAGGATTAATGGTAGAAATCGTCAGCAGGTCAGCCTTTTTCTTAAGATGATTCTTCTCCATTTTCTGCAGTAATGCCCTTATGTTTTCTATGTCCTCTTTGCTCAGGCGCGGGGGGCCTCTTGCTCTCCTTCTGCCTTTACCATAGGGTTTCTCGTTCCCGAGTCATCCCATTTTGGTGGTTGTCGACGGAAGGGAGTTGGCGACCACTCGGCCTGGTATCTACCCTGATTTTGACTTCGGTACCCACGGTCGGTATTGTGGGTTGCCGATCTGTCATATCGGTTGGGTGGATATCTACCTCGTTGGGAGTTTCCATGATACCCATCGCGCCCCATTCTTTCATCTCGTGGGGGCCGTGGCTCTCGGTCAGGCCAGTATGGCCTGGCCTGGTTCCTATCATGATTTTGCCGCATGTGGTGAGGCGGAGGGGGTTGTCCCATTCCAGAGGGCGGTGTGTGTGACGGTAGGTACAGGGGCTGAATCGGGCACCTTTGCTTTGGTGGCCCCTTCGAGCTCCATGGCTCCAGGCTCCTGACTTACCGTAAGTATGGCGTTGTCATGGAACTTGGCATGTGACTGTTTCTGTTTCTGGAAACCTAGGCCAGCTAATTCTCGTAGCGGGATGGAGATTTTTAATGAAAAGCGACTTGAAGTTCAGCTCTTCCTCCATTCCGGGCTCGTTACGAGTACCAAAATAGGCTTGGAGTAGTCTATAATGGTACTGCTGGGGTGGCTCCTGTCGACCCTGTTTGATCACAAGCGCTGCGGTTAGGCTGCACTGAGATGTGCTATCGGAGAATTCTCTCTCCAAAGCTTGGCACAAACCTGTCAATCTCCTTTAACGGTGTCAGATTGGCGATCGACAAACCAACTGACCTGTCAGCTTGATCAGATCAATTTTGTCCTGGGTCGAAGCATCTGGAAACTTTTGCAGGTAAAACCTGAGGTCTTCCAGGTACGAACAAGTGTCATTTATATACCTCCAGGAGCAGGTTCAAACTTGGGTGTGTCGGGCTATCTTTTCGAATTCCCTGTCGATGAAACCACGGGGAGGACGGCTGCCCTCGACGTATCGTGTCTGGCTTTGACTCGAAAGGTTGATACGGGTTTGCGAATGGTTGCGTGAATGGCAGTGAAGGAGTGCCGCAACCAGCTCCTGGAATGTAAGGATTAACCTTTTGTTTGACAAAAGAGGGCGGAGCTATTCCAGCCGCTCCGGCTGTGAGGGAGCTCCTCAGCTCTTTTCTGGCTTTCTCCAACTCATCAGCCAGATCTGTGTTTTTGGTGATGGGCCTCTGTGAGCCCACACTGAGTCTGAGTGAGTTGCGTCTGCAACCGTAGAAACTGTTCCTGTTTGGCGTCAAGTTGCTTACTGTAGGCACACAGCTCTCCTCCTGCACCGCTGCAGCCACCTCTTGGACTGTTTTGAGTTCCCTATAGGAGGCTTTACATGTGTCGTCCATGTCCTTCAAAAGGACGCTTTGGTTGTCGATTGTTTGATCGCGTTCATGTTTTTCGGTTTCTTGGGTTGTAAGGGTGGCATCGCACTCTTCCCTTTTCCTTTTTTCCTCATCTCGCTCGGCTATAAGTTGGGTCGTTTGCGCTTCTGTTTCCTTGATCTTGGATTGGTGCTGTGCCACTCGGGCTTCAAGAAACGCATTGTTTTGCTGTAGTTGGTCTATTTTCTGTGAACGTGACTCAAGTGAGACCAGCGTCTTCTCCAGCAGAGATTGTGCTGTTCGAAAACGGGTGGTTAGCAAAGTCGTCATGTTACCTAACATCTTAGTCAGAGCCTTGTCTTTAGGAGGGTCATGAAAGTGCCTCAGCAATTATCTCCAGCAGGCTAGCCTCGACTTCTGTGGTCTTCCACCCCTCTACCTTTTCTTGATAGCCAGGATTTAGCTTTTCCGCAAGTTCGGTTACGGCTGATTCCAGGCTATCAAGGATTTCTCCATGGCT
This sequence comes from Hirundichthys speculiger, assembly GCA_018398805.1. Lineage (NCBI taxonomy): Eukaryota > Metazoa > Chordata > Actinopteri > Beloniformes > Exocoetidae > Hirundichthys > Hirundichthys speculiger. Next base: position 17,506 of record JAGFBZ010001071.1, read on the forward strand.
GGACCCTTCGGGAGGGTTTGCGCCTGCCATTTTACCACTGTGCGAGTTTTACTGGCAGTTTCCCTAACTATCTGGCTTGGTGTTACCTAGCTTGCCGAACGTTGGTTTTGGCTTAGCCTAATTTTAAACCCAATCTACCTAGCTTCGGTTAGCGCCTAGCTTCCTAGCCTAGCTTAGCCTCCTGGCTTGGTGAGCCACAAACAGCCTAGTTAGCTTCGGTTAGCACTTAGCCTCCTAGACTAGCCTAACTAGCTACCACTGGCTGAGTTAGCACCTAGCCTTCTGGCTTAATGAGCTACAAAACAACCTAGCTAGCTCTGGTTAGCACCTAGCCTCCTAGCTTAGCCTGACTTAGCTTGATCAGCTATGAGTCGACCTGGTTAGCTACAGTTAGCCTTTAGCTTGGCTGAGGGCTTGCTTGAGCTTCCCTAACTACCAATGTAGCTTATACTGACCCCTAGTGGTCACACCTCAGTCCTGCAGCGTTCTATGGGTCCAACTATCACTTCTCGTTCTCGTTAGACTGCTCAATCAAACTATGTTCACTGGAAATGTGTCATTCAATGACCGCAGGTGGTCTGTCTCCTCCAGTGGTCAATGGTGGATTGCAGCTGGGTGAGGACACAGCCGGACAGATTCAGAGCTAGAGATATTACAGTGTCCATGTATTGGTTCAGAACAGAGAGTTGATACTCTCACAGTACCAAAGCCAGACACTTTCAATCTCAGCTCGGAGTCCCAGCTGACAGTTTCTCCACAGCTTTAATCCAATCGGTTGTCACTGTTGGTCTACAACAGAGCTACTGGTTCAGGGCTGCACAAGTTCTCTCTCAGCTTATTTCACTGTAAAAGTTGAGACAAATACCCACTTATGACTGTTAATCACAACAATCTGCCTGTGTAATCTCTCAATCAATGAACAATGAAACTCTGAAAACATAAAAAACACTACTTATTGCAGACTTGTTCGGCCAAGCATATCACAAAGTTGGATTCACCTCTGCTTTCTTTTCTTGACAATGAAAATTACATATAGTGTCTTTAGCGCAAACTTGGTTATTCTCGACACTAACCCCCAGAGGGTAGTGTTTTTCCACCTGCAAACTTCCAGGGGCCTGCGTCACGGAGGGTGGTTACCAGCGCGATGACATCGTCACGCCACGCCCTGACTCCGCCCACCGTGAGGCTCCCACTGTGTGTAACGTGAGTCACTCCACCTCTGGCCAGCAACAAACATACAGAGCCCACGCGTTGCGTGGTGCGTGCAGTTGCACCCAGAATGATCCTACGTGACACAAATTTCAACTATTAAAAGCGTTCGTTAATTCAATAACTCTGGACACAACTTCAACCACCAGCGGGTTCTCAGATTAACCTTCGCTTTAGAAGTTTCACCAAACTCTGGTGCACAGAGCAGTTTTCCAACTGTCTCTCAGCCGGAGACTCTCTGCCGACACACAACAAGGGGAAACCGTTCCGGTTTCTTTACTCGGATTTCCTGGCTCCGATCACCACTTACTTCTCTCAAGAAGTGATTTTCACTATTTTGCCACACAGATTTGAACCTCTACAGCAGTCCAACTTAATTTCTCACAACTTCAGTCGCACAAAACAGAATCTTCCGCTGTTCTGGCGGAGCGGGGTAGGCTTCTGGCCAGACGATCACGGATCGTGTCCCTCAGTTTCTCAGAACTAAAATCGGGACTTCACTACTGTGACGACAAATAAATGATTTTTCTTCAGACGTTAGTCTGGGAAGCAATATGTTTCTGCGCCTCTCGGGGACGCGGAACAGGATGGCCCGCGGGGGCTCGTTTTCCTGGTTCTCTCACGGCCTCATCACCACACTGTGGATTAACCTTTGATTTATGCGCAAAGTAATATTTCTGTGGCGACAACGCGCAAAATGAGACAACGAATTTCTGGTTAGGTAGGCCAGAAATGTGAAACCTCATGAGCGTGCCGGACTTTCAGACACACGCAGAGCATTCAGAGCAGCTACGAAATTTCAGGAATACGCTGAAACTTCGCCTGCTGGGCCCTTTAGATAATCTTAAAATGCATGCGTTAACTTTGGGGAGCGTTGTTTCTCCCGATTATAATTTTACTTCCAAGTATTTTTCCGTTCAAACTTAACGCTGCACGTCTGCGTTTCTGTGACGGCCGGCAGTGGAGCAGGGGGACAGGAGTAAATATATTTAATCTTGAATTTTTTTTGAAAGAGGAGAAAAAACACTGGCTTATGTAGACCTACTTTGAAATAAAACAAAGAACCATGTAGGTTCATTTGATTTACTCCCTGACTTGTAAAACATTGATCAAATAAAAAGTAGACTACTCTAAAATAAAAACATACAGCTGCAGCTTAATAACTTAAAAAATGTAAAAGTAAAAAAAAAAAAAAAGCCAGTTTGTATTTAATTATGACTTAAGTCCATTTCAGTGTGTTGTCATCCTCTTGTTTTCTCCTTAACGACGTACAACAATCAACCATTGAGCCTGAACATTAAACATTTGTTGTAGTTCCTGCTGGAGAAACTACAACTCACATCAGTATGTGGATCAAAGACTGACAGGACTCCAAATAAAAACATCTTCATGTTCATTTAAGTGTCAGGAATGACATTCATGTTTCAAAGACAAGTTTGGGAAGGTTTTCCAATGTCGCTCCTTTTGTGTGTTACACCACTACAGCACCGATGTGGTGTCGGAAAGGTTTCATTAATTTTTTTAGGGCGGCACATGAGGAACACAAAGATGTCCGACTCTAGTCACAGAGCACGCGCTCGCCTTTATTTTCTTTAAACAGAAACAGAAACAGACAAATATGACTTCCTCGTTGCAGTAACCTGGCTGTATATTGCCTTAAACATACTCATTCTGCCCCCTGCTGGTGAGCAACCTACAGGACACTACATGAGCTCCAGAGAAGAATCACCTTCTGACAAGTTTTTCCCCCAAAGCTACAGGGAGCCACTGCAGAGGCGCCACAGCCACGGGTTGCCGACTCCTGATATAGACAGACTGAGGACAATGCTAGCATGTCATCTATATAAACAACTAAAGAAAAACATCTATATAGACAGGTAGATGCAAATGCTGGAATATCATCTATACAGACAGAAGATAAATAAATACTGGGATGACATCTATATAAAACAGGTGGAAATAAAAACTGGAGTGACATCTATATAAACAAGTAAAGGTAAACACTAAGGTTGCCAGAGTGTGGAACTGCACTTTTATATCTAACATTGGAAACTCAGGCCTGAAAACAAATACAGAAAAAGAAAAAACAGGAAGACAGTACAAAAACTGTAGGTACATTGAATTCAGATATATTTATGATGTTACTACAGTATAGGCCAAACCATGGGACAATATTGATTCTACAAATCATATTCTCAAAAATTAAGGTAGTTTCAAAATGGACAATAGTTTTCACTTGTAGCTACACATCTATGCCACTACATGAAGCCTGCACATAACAGTAAGCAAATCAAGCATCAGTGACATATGCAAGCTGTACTGACAAAAATCACACAACCAACTCAAAAACACAGAAAAGAAAACCAAAAAGTTATAACATTACTCAGTGTCTTGATTATATTTGATAAATAGCGGTCATAATCAAAATCATGCTATATTCAGACAAATATGATGATTAACTAGAAGCATAAATCAATAGAAATCCTTTCATTGTCATTTTACAGAAGTAATGACATTAAATAAGTAACTAACTATGGATACAACTCAATAAAAAAGGTAAAAGTTGCAAAGAAAAAGTGAAAACACCATTCAGTAGATCACATCAGTGTCTCCCTACAGAGTAGACCTATAGCAACATAGATATGATAAGGCTATGTTTCAGAACAACCTGCTCTTGTTTTGTCTTCATCAATTCCTGTAACTATATCTATGACCATTGACTCTAACACAGTAATGCTGAGACTAACTATAGGCTTTACTAAACACATTTCTTTCCATAAATAGAAACGTTTTCTGAATTACACATGTATTATCCAATCTACTTGAAGATTCATATATTTAATAATTCATTCACTCTGAACAAGTGTAAATGACACTCTTGGACAAAGCCACTATCACGTCAAAGTACCATGATTTTGGTTACATTAAATAATGTATTTTGAATCCTATCTGTGCATCAGCAGATCAGCCTTAGATTCCTACAGCTCATACTGATGAAAGTCCTCATTCACCATCCATATATTAAAGATACAGGTCTGAAGTTACAGCACTGATGTGCTCAGTTATCATGGGTCTTCTCAAAACTCTGACAACAAGGTCCATCATGATCTGAAGCTGTCTAATCAAACAACATCATTATAGAAATCAACTCTCCTGCAGATGAAGGCTGAAAACATATCTGTAAACCTGCTCTGGACATGAGATCCCTAACTCTTTAAGATTTGCTTAACATAATAAACTAACAGTTACAGACTTGATATTGCAGGTTAGAACACAGCTCTGAATACATTTCAGGCCACTTTTTTTTATTTTCATACCCTGGATTCAAAATGAACAGCAACCATTTTGTTTTATAACCAAATGAATTTATCACTGTATTGTCATGATTTCCAACTACCTACAGAAGGTGTAAACAGATAGGGGGCAGTGGCCATGGGTGCGATAAATGCTGCTTGAAGCTTTAATTGTTTATAGCCCTTTCAACCAATTGGGTTGGTGTATGTGCTCCCATTTCTCCTCAACGCTTAAGTCATTCCAGCCATAAAGAAAGCTCACTCTGGACACGGATCATGAACTGTGTCTGAAAGTTTCCAGTCTTTGAGTCAGTAAAATTACATTCCAGATGGAAACCATGAGCTACAGATTCTCAGACAGGAGGATTTGATTTTGCTACAACATCCTGTACTTCTGATGTTATTTTGATCTCCAGTCAGCATTTATCACCTCAATATAATTTGCCATTAATTTAAGGGTAACTTGATCAAATACTTGAAGTATAGAATGAGTTTAAATGAATCAAATGTAGGTTTATAACCTTTTGTAAAGACAAGAACAAGTTAATTTAGAAGCTGTACCACAACAGTATCTGATCAAGCCAGTTATCTGGGACAAATGCAAATGATAAGATGATAGAACAAGCTGGTGTAGATAGTGGAAAATAAATTGATACATCATTTCCTTATTTAACAAAAAACACATAACATTGTCTAACCAAAAAGCCAAGGCTGACTGTTCCTGACAGAGCAACAGATGACCATCCAGCACTGAATGAAGGAACTGAGGAATATAAACTCTCAGGAAGGTGATGAATAACTTGACGCAGGTGTGACCGTCACTAACGACACCTGGTTTGAAACAGGAAACAAAATGAATGAGAACACAAAGAAGAAACTACTTCCAAATAAAAGAAAATGAAGCTAACTGAGGAGTAGAGGAAAACTATTTCAAAATAAAGCCTGAAATCAAGTCACTCCAAGGAACAAGTTCATCAAGAACAAGTAACATGGATGGAGTCAACAAACAAAAATATTCCAGGATAAGGACTTGTTCCTATTGAAAAAAAGGTCCAATAAAAAAGAATTGCAGGAATTAATTAAAGTTTACTAAAGAATATTCCTTTGAGAAGGTCCTACTGTCAGACATGAAGGTTGAGAGGAATTATGGTGGATTAATCATGACCTCATTAAAAAGCTATCATCCCAGATCTCTGAGATGGGTCTACATAGAAATATCAAATGTTTAGCTTGTACTAAACATAAGTTGGTCATTTTCTTCTCTTTGCTGTTGAGCATACAGTCCTTTGGATATAAATTAATAATACAAAGTGCAAACCAGTCTGGTACTGGATTACATGTCATCTGAGAAATGCATTTTATAACTTCTTTCCAGAACTTTTGTATCTCACAACAGTCCCTCAGACAGTGAAATAACATCCCCTTTTAAACTTTGCATTTAACACAGATATCAGGAATATTTGGATTGATCTTATTCAATCTATCTGGAATTATATAAACTGGATATTTATTGTTTGAAGTTGAGATTTTGAGCATATCAGTCTCCTCTCAGGAAATATCCTTTTTCAAGTCACTTATCCATTGAATTTTCCTATGTTCAGTAGAGTCTTTATGATTTCTAACCAGTATTTTGTAGAGTAGGGATATCTGACCCTTGTCCGCACAGTTTTTCAATGCAAGGTTTTCTAATAGGGACAAAGCACCGGCTTCGAATGCTATCAGTCCATTCAAAGGGAATTTGTCATGTGTAATCAGAGCCTTGAATGGTGCGAGTAGCTGCATACTGTCTACCCGCTAGGTGTTTGTCATTATTCTGTGGGTTGATAATGGCTTTTCTATGGGTATACCCCAGCTACTGCTATTGAAAACCAAACTTAAGCTCAGTAGGTGTTTTGTCACCATTCTGTGGCTGGAAAATGCATTTAAAACAAATACGGTAGGCCCCATTGATTCGATCATACCAGTCACGTGACCATTGCATTTTTTTTTCCCACAGCAAAAATAAAAATAATATACAAAATTATCTGCATTATATCGTATTATTATTATTGTTATTGATGCGCACGTAGATTAGCGTGGCTCCCTGTCTGTCCGTTTTTGGTTCGTTTTCTTTTTTTTTTTTTGGTTTTTTATCCCTTTTTGTCCATTTTTTAAGCTCAGTAGGTGTTTTGTCACCATTCTGTGGCCGGCCACTGCATTGAAAACAAATGCGTTAGGCCCCATTGATTCGATCATACCAGTCACGTGACCACCCCCCTCCCCCCCACCCCCCCGGGCAAAAATAAAAATAATAATATATAAAACTGTCTGCATTATATCGTGTCTTTATTACCTCAGCTCTCACTCCCAAGTATTCATAATAGATGAGGAACAAAGGGCAATGGAAGAGAGAAATCAACATTTTATTTTAGTATGACCTTAATGCAATTCACAATCACTCTTAGCTCGGTTGTGCACACTGTACATTGTTTATTTACATATAGTATAGTAATGTTATAGTGTTTATATTGTTTATACTGTCTATAGTGTCTTTCTATGCCTTTGATGCTGCAACGCTGTAAATTTTCCCACTGCGGGATGAATTAAGGTTTATCTTATCTTACAATGCTAATCATCATCATCATCATCATCATCATCATCATCATCATCATCAACATCATCATCAACATCATCATCAACATCATCATCAACATCATCATCAACATCAACATCAACATCAACATCCTCCTCAGGGGAATACACCTCCTGAGCCTCATCGTTCTCCTGTGGGAGGTATACATGAAG
>JAGFBZ010001072.1:0-22863 GCA_018398805.1 Hirundichthys speculiger
TGAATGAGGCAGAGTTACAGAGATGTCCCAATATAAAACTCATGCTAATATAACTCCTTAACATCTTAATAAAGTCATTTTATGCAGGCCACAGAAACACTGACAGCTTGGAGGAAAAATAGTGGCTTTTTTTGAAATGATCCATGTTTCTAAGCAACTATCTCCATTTTCTGCTGTGTGGAAATAAAAATGCATCTAAACAGAAGTGTGTCTTTATGAGCTGTTAAACATCCAACAAGAAGGTCAGAAACATTGTTGAAATGTCTTCATTCTATGTTGATTTTTGGTCAAACATCTCAAAAGATTCAGGTGAAAGTTGTTGGTGCTGCCATCTACTGGTCAGTCACAGAAACATCTCATTTCAATTCATTTACTGTTGTTTTCCACTAAAAAACAGTTTGAATGAAGAAACAAAAATGGAATTTGGATTGTAAATGTAGGTTTTTCAGAAACAACAAAGAAACTTTCCTTTAGTCTTGTGCTGTTTCTGTTGTCATTGTTCTCCTGGTTCCAGATGTTCATATTGTTCTACCTTCAATCCTTTCTTGTTCAGTGGAATGAATTCAAATCAAGTGGCTCTAGTTTGCTCCAGTAACGATACTGTTCCAGTCAGGACACTGAGACAGAAACACTCCTGACATGAATGAAGTTTATCTGCAGTCAACTATCAGCTCATCACTGACTTTACTGGCATCACCTTTACAGATCAGCTGTTTCTGATCAATTATATTGAAGACAAACAGACGGGAAACTTCCACTAAACTACATGTCAGGTGACTGGACTGACGTCAGAGACCTCAGCTGACAGAAGGACAAATACCTGTCAATCTGAAGAAGACGACAGAGGACAACTAGGACCAGGGGTTAAATTGGGCCGGAGCTCTCCGGGTCTGAGTCCCGGCACATAAGCTCGGAGCGGATGGCATATGATCACGCACACATCAAAAGCAACAAACCCTTTTCATGATTTTCAGTTCTGAATAATTAAATATTGTTTTATTAATCAATAAAACCATGACTTTTATGAGATAGATCATAGTTTTCCTGATAACAAGACGACCTGCCAAAGCTATTTAGAAGAAAACTTGCAAACAGAGATTCTGGTTTCCAGAACACTGGGTGGGTTGCCAATTCCGCTTTTTATAAGGGACTTTGGGGTTTCTTTTTTTTTTGTGAGCTCGCTTTAAAAAAAAATCAGAAGTCGTGGTTTCCGGGGTTTGGGGCTTGTATTTCAGCATTGTGACTTGTTTATAATTTTCCCCGTACACCGTCCCCCCTTTTACCTGCATACGATAATCCATCAATGATGCACCAGGCACACAGCAGATCTGGCAGGGAGCATCAGAGGGAGCATCTCGTAGCAGCCTTTTTCATAAACTATTTTTGTTGACATTGCTGAACTTTTCACCTTTACGGACGATCTGTCTCTGACATTGGCCATTATAAAATACGTTTTATATATATATATTTTTTTTTTGGTCCTTAGTCGCTTGTTTGGGGTTTGTTTTCGAGGTCCAGGTAGCTTATTTGTCTGGCAACAATTCCCTCCTCAATAGGCTCCGTTCTCCTCAGTGGTAGTTGAGACTGTCTACTATAAACTCCGTTGACTCGGCATAGAGCGAGTAGAGGCAGGCAGACAAGGTACGTGACATTGAAAAGAGGTGCTTGAACGAACTGTCTGTGCATTTGGCCAGTTCAGTTTCCATAGTTCCCAGTTATGGACAGAAATGATCCAGGGGAAGGGGGGGATGTCAGTTAAAGTTAGCTACTGAGATTGACCAAAAGTTGAGCCTGACGTTGCCTCAAGTTAGCTACCTTTGGCAAACATAAACAAAACACGTCTTGTGCTCTAGCCTTAATTAACTGTCGATACAGTCAATTTCACTTTTATACAAGAAGGTTAATAAATTGTTTTGTTGTCTTGGATTTTTAGAGGTCAGCAGCTAAAGATTAAAAATGAGGAAAGCAAAGAGGAGGAAGCTTACAGATTTCTTCAAAAGGTGGGCAGCAAACAACATATCTGTTAAAATGTTAACTTAAGGTACTGTACTGGTCGCCTGGTTAGCACCAGACCATATCACAGGTCTGGGGACCCTCCTATTCTAAATCCTGTAAGGGAGTGTGGTTTACCTAAACTATAGCCAATTAATGCATTTTCATTCACAAGTGACAAGATTTAATATGATCTTGCTCAACCTACATCTGTAAAGTCAGCTAACAACTTATTAAAATGCACTAAAATTCAGCAAATAACATGTATGATAATAAAAAACTTCTGTTCTTCTGGTTAATGATCTCAAGGCAGCTGGGACCACAGTCACCAAGAAAACTATTGGTAATACAATGAGACGCAACGGTTTAAAATCCTGCAGTGGTCCAAGGTCCTTCTGCTCAAAAAGGCTCACGTCCAGGCCCGACTCAGGTTTGCCACCGAACATATTAACGACTCAGAAAGAGACTGGGAGAAGGTTCTGTGGTCAGGTGAGACAAAAATTGAGCTCTTTGGCCTCAACTCAACTAAACTTGTTTGGAGGAAGAGAAATGCTGAATATGACCCCAAAAACACCATCCCTACTGTCAAGCATGGCGGTGGAAGCCTTAGGCTTTGGGGGTGTTTCTCTTCTAAGGGGACAGGTCGACTTCACCGCATCGATGGGAAGATGAACGGGGCCATGCACCGCAAAATCTTGGGTGACAACCTCCTTGCCTCTGCAAGGACATTGTAAATGGGTCGTGGATGGGTCTTCCAGCATGACAACGACCCAAAACATACAGCCAAGAAAACAAAGGAGTGGCTCCATAAGAAGCACATCAAGGTCATGGAATGGCCCAGCCAGTCTCCTGATCATAATCCCATTAAAAATCTATGGAGAGCTGAAGCTGCGAGTTTCCAAGCACAAGCCTCAAAACCTTCAGGATTTGGAGATGATCTGCAGAGAGGAGTGGACGAAAATTACTCCTGATGTGTGTTTAAACCTAGAAAGCAACTACAAGAAACGTCTGACAGCTGTGCTGCCAACAAGGGTTTTGCCACCGAGTATTAGATCATGTTTTGCTAGGGGATCAAATACTGAATTCCCTCAATGACTTGCAAATTAATTTTTATTTTTCATTTCACGTAATTTTCTCAATATTTTATTTCAATATTCTTTCTATAACTGTTAAAATAAAGCTGCCCTAGAAGTCTGAGACTGTTCATTTATTTCTTAGTATGACAACAGCCAAAATCAGCGGGGGATCAAATACTTATTTCCTCTGCTGTACAGAATATGGAGAAAAATTAAATGACCTGACTTCATTTTTAAAAACCACTAATAAATCAATCACTATTATCTCACAGTGTTGTGGTCTGAAAGAGTTTTCTTTGTTATTTTAAAGTCTGAATCTGTCCAGTCTGAGTTTTATATTCATGACCACTGAAAGTCTGATTTTAACATTATACATTTGTGATTTTAGAAAGTCACAGTTTGACAGTTTTCTCTTGAAATCTTTCAATCTTATCTCAACATGAATGTGTTCAATGGAGCCTGTTTAATGGTGAAAATGTTAAAGATGAATGCATCAGCACAGATCATCTTAAAGGAGTTTGAAACACTGGAGTCTGAAAATATACTAACGTGTCCCTGAACAGAATCTTCCGTAGGGTCCAGAAATCTAGAAGCAGCTGTGTCTGGAGGTCTACAGGGTCTAGGCAGGTCATCACCTGCTGATGGGCTGCATCTGGTATGGAAACTGCTCCAGTCACAGGTCCAGCAGTACCTGGTCTTCAGTTGTCTTCTCCTTCTATTGTGAACATTTGGAGCTCAGACGCTGCCTGCAGAACACGCAGCATCAATGAAGATCATCAGCAGCCAGCAGCAGACTGTCCTCTTCACTTGTGTGTGACAGACAGTGAGTCTGTCAGAAACCTGCTTCCAGACTGCTTGGAGCTGACAGAAAAGCTCCACTGACTCAGACAACCACTCTGTACAACTGTGCTGAACAGAAAAGCAGCTCAGACTCACAAGTCTCCTCCTACTGACTGCAGAGCAGCTGCAAGGCAGCTGTGAACATCAGAGCAACCACAACTCAGCAGACCTCTCACAGCTCAGCCCCCCTGAACATCACTTCAACATTTCACATCTGCAAACATGGAACATCTGCTGGTTATTGGCTTCTTTTCAGCTCTCGTAGCTACGGATGTTTCTGACATTAAAACCTGCATCACATGTTGGTTTTCACAGTCAAACTGGCTGTTTGGGACTTTGGACCAGAGCTGGAAATGTGACATGTTGTTTGATCAGCAGGTAACAGTCTGGAGGATGATATTACTGCCAGCAGAGCTCAAGTGTTTTCTTCAGAGGGACATGCAGTTACTCTGTCCTGGAACTATTCACTTAAAGCTGACTATCTGCAGTGGTATGGACAGGATCCTGGATCAGCTCCTCTCTTCCTGCTCCTGTTCACTGATGCAGCAGAGCCCACTGTGGTGGAAGAAAAACCTCCACAACCTGGACTGACTGCTGAACTGAACAAAGAGAGAAACCAGCTCCATCTGCAGAAGTCCTCTGCTGCAGTGTCAGACTCTGCTGTGAGGAGCACAGTGACAGGAAACAGCTCAACTCTGGAGAAAAACCTGCAGAGCAAAGACAACACAATACTCCACAACATCCACTAGAGGAGCTCACACACTGTTAGACTGAGTTTGTGAACATTGTTCCTCAATCTAAAACTCTCCACACAGAAACACAACTGCATGAACAAAACATCTTCCATCATTCGTAAAATCAAGGACACACTTCTACTAATGATACATATGCATGTTCTTAGCCGTTACTGGTGATCTCAACCACGTCTCTCTGATACATTTCCAACGTTTCAGCAATTTCACCTCACCTCAGTGCTGCTGCCTTCATCTGTTTATATAGTCATTTCATTCAGTCATTTGTGTGCTGTCCTCTCTCTATCCTCCACCCTCTTTCTGTCCTGTCTCCCCCCTCTTTTTCTTTCTTTACCCAGCTGGTCTTCATCAGGAAGGTCCCCCCCATATGATCCAGGTCCTGCTCAAGGTTTCTTCCTCTTCAAGGGGAGTTTTTCTTTGCCACTGTTTGGCTTAAAGGTTTTCTTCTCCTGCTGTGGGAGTTTTTAACTTGCCATTATCCTTGATTTGAGTTAATTATTCTAATTTTAGTTAATGATATTTGCATGGGGGTCATGATCTGGGTCTCTGTAAAGCGCCTAGACACAATTGACATTGTAGAAGGACGCTATACAAATAAACTTGAATTGACCAGAGACTGAGTACAGAGAACTGATGAACCACTTTATAGCATGGTGTGGGAACAATCTCATCTTAAATGTGGACAAGACAAAGGAGATGATTGTGGATGTTAGGAGGATTTTAAACTTTTTCCTGATCCTCCAAAAATCCATAATCAAGTCAAACAGCATTTCCATCATGGAGAAGAAGTGGAGGTGGTGGAGGAGTAAAAATACCTCAGTGTTCACCTGGAAAACAGACTGGACTGGAGACACTGATGCTGTTGATAAGAAGGGACAGAGCAGACTTTACTTCTGGAGGAAGCTGAGGTCCTTCAGTGTTGCAGCCAGATGTTCATATCTTCTATCAGACTGTTGTGGAGAGTTCAATCCATCTGCAGTCATCTGTAGGAGGAGCAGCATCAGAGCCAGAGACTGAAAGAACCTGAACAAACTGATGAAGAAGGCTGGCTCTGTTCTGGAGATGATGGAGAAAAGGAGGATACTTCACAGAATGAAGACCATCGTGGAAAATCCTGAACATCTTCCACACAACATAGTGATTGAGCAGTAGAGTGTCTTCAGTCAGAGGATCTTCAGATCTGTTGTAACATAGACTGCTGCATGAGATCCTTCCTGAACACAGCAATAACCATCTACAATGACTCACTGAAGAGACTTCAATCATGTTACTGGAAATATTAAATTTTTCTTTGGGGATCAATAAAGTATTTCTGAGTTGAACTGAATTTGAATTAAAAAGAAAAAGAATAAAAGTTGCTGCCCAGCTTGAATCCAGACGTATTAAGACAAAAACCAGGTTAGAAAAGTTTTAACTGACTAAGATTTGAGCTTCAGCAGCATCATCAAGGCTGGAACTAAAACAGCTTTTTATCTCCTCAAACTGATATGAAGAGTCAGAGATCTGATGTCCAGAGCAGATTTAGAGAAGCTCATCCAGCCTTCATCTCCAGCAGACTGACTACTGTAACGCTCTTCTGTCTGGTCTTCAGCTCATCCAGAATGCTGCTGCCAGAGTTCTAACCAGAACCAGGAGAAGACATGAAGATGCTGAACATGGCTGGTGGAGACATTTAAACATTCAGAGCTTTTCCTAATGGACAGTGAGTAGTTACTAGTGGACTTTCTAACATATGTCTTGGTGATGTTCTGAAATACTTTCTAATAACCTGTTTTAGGTCGTCAGACCAACTAGAGAACAGTGACCTGTTGACAAAGGAGGAGGTTTGGTTTTGACCTTAGTGGGAATATAAACAGTCCCCACCCCCACTTTATAGTGAAATTTATTCTCCATCCATCATAGAGCATATTCAACTGGTCTATATGAACATCAACAATGACATTTGATCTATTACTTTCAGAACACAATACTATGTTCATTTATAATTTTGTGTAAATGTAAAGAGAAGAAATGACACACAAGGAGGCATTTTCATGTAGGATTTAAACCTTTACTCCAGTCATAGTGTTCCTATAACAACCATGAATATTGAAACATCAAATAACCATAAACATCCACACCTGATAACAAAGAGCTTCTAGAATACAAATATCCAGAGATGTTTCCTGCTAAATGTGGATGAAATGTGGAAAAAAAAAAAGAAAATTATATTTATTCATATAAATATATATATATATATATATATATATATATATATATATATATATATATATATATATATATATATATATATATATATATATATACAGGCAGTTCTAAATATATAACTGCCTGAAGTTACACGTTTCATTGTTGGAAAATAATAATAAAAAATATTGTCTCATACCAACTAAAAATAATAATAATAATAATGATATGCATGAAAGTTTTATCAACCAAAAACCCAGTCAGGAATTGGTTAATAAGGTGAAATAAGCAGAATAAAATACAGCTAAAAGTTATTATAAGCCAGGCTTAAAATGTGACACTTTAAAAAAAAAGGGGGGGGGGGATAAGAATTACAAGCAGGGGTCCCTGCTCTGTTTTTCTCTCATCCAAGGGGTCCCTGGGCTAAAAAAGTTTGAAGACCCCTGCTTTACAATATACCTGGGGGGATAATTGACGTTACATAATGAAACGCAAAACTCGCAATCTGGTGTGTCTCACTTCACAGGTTTGCAAAACTCTGCTCATACTTAAAATCCAATTCTTACTTTCCCTCAACAGAAAATAAAAGATAAAAATGGCACAAAGTTTAATTATTCCTGCTAATGTGAGAATCCACTGAGCATAAGGCTGAGGTTAGATATCAAAAATAAAAGTAGTTGTTATAAAACAATTAAGTTGCCTATTAAAGGCAAAAATTCAGAATGACTAGTGATTCAGTTACTCGTGAACTTCAACAGTAAAACATCACTGACAAGATACATGGATCCAAAACTTTAGTATGAGTTATAGAAAATAGCATGTTAAATTCAACATTTCTGATGCCTATAACTCTGAACATTAGCTTTTCTTAATTTTTTTTTTTAAAATCACAAAAAGCTCTGCTGAATAACTAATACTTCAGGCATGAAAATCCCCCACCTTTCAGCGAAATTTGCCGTTTTGAAGTCAAAAAGAGAGACCTACGTGAATCATGTAGATTCGAAGAGTCTTCTATTTTGAGAGGGGGGGGGGTTGGCGTCTGGAGATTTTTTTAAAATTGAATTATCATATAATTGCCCTAATATGTAAACTGAGCACTTCAGAAATCGGCAATTTAAATGTACTTGGAGGTTACATTGCTAAGCGGGACGAAACAGGACCAGTGACCGGTGACGAGGCAGACGAGCTTTCGTTTCCTAGCTACATTTACCAGTGGTGAGAAGCGCTGTATATTTCATTCGCGTTGTCTAACAATAAATAAGTACAATAAGGAATAAACATCTCTCCTGTGAATTTAAAGCTAATAATCATACATCCAAACAAGAAAGGGAGAAAGAAAGGGAGAAATATCAGAAAATATGTGCTTCAGGCTTACTTGACAGTTGATCTGGCTGTGATAGCGGCTGTATTGTCAACGGGCTCATTGCGCATGCTCTGGTCTCAATCACTCAATCAACCAATCGCAATCGAGAATTCACGTCACGTTGGTGGTGGTGGAGGGTACCCCCCACCCCCCGAAAATATTAAACCGGATCTGCACGTATCTCAAAAATGACCCCCAGGATGGCAAAAAACTCTGAAATCAGCGAATCCGCTGAGAATTGACACCCCTGAGTAAAGCATAATATGTAAAAGCACAAAGATCAGTAAAAGCAGAAATCAAAATCATCATCTCCAGAAGGAGCTGAACATATTTATACAGGAACCTTTGAAATTACCCAGAGAATGCAAAAGTAGACAAAACTGGAAAAATCTTAATTCAGCAAAATTATCTAAAAGCTAACAAATAAGAACAAGCTAAATACAACAACGTGAGCTACATACTTGTCACAACTAAGTGACAAGATGTGTTCAAGGAAGCCAAGTTAAAAAAAAAAAACAGCTAAATTAGAAGCATGTTAAACTAAGCTAAATTAATGTTATGCTTAAAATTTCTGTCAGCTGCATGTTAACAGCAGCAAAATTAGCAAAATGTTAATGTTAATCAAAACCATTTTGATAGTTAGATTCACAAGAAATAGTGCAGTGATGTAATTTCTATTTTATTTTCTATACCTGTAAAAATGACAAAACAATGGTCGTTCCTGTATTGAGAAAGAAAGTTACATTAAATTGTCGATCTCCCATTAAAAAGTATGCAGAATTTTAGGTGACTCTTCAGACTGTGAGGCTCATATTTAAAATTCATCAAGTATCGCGGCTTTGGTAGGTAAGGATAAGAAAAAGAACAAATTTACCGATGCTTTGATGTCTAAATTGTAGCCCAAGTTGAAGCATATAGGCACTAACACAACTTGAAAACAAAAGAAAATGTTTAAAAAAAAAAAAAAAAACAGTGATATGAAAATGGTCTAACCCTTTGAGAACCATTTAAAGTTTAAAAGTCATGGTTGGAATAGCACAAAGTATGCAGGGACTTGTTAGGGACCAAAGAATGGTGGAAGAAGATACAGTGAGAAACAAGATCACCATGTGATCTATGACCTATTAATATTGACTATTCAAGTAAGTAAAACAACAAACAACAACAACAAGGATGTGAAACAAGTTTTCTTCCTCGATGCCACAGTCTTAGTTTTAGGTACCATATTGTGTGTGACTTTTACAAGAAAAAAGTTACTGTTATTGATGAACACACCTACATCCTGGTTACGAAAGAGACGTCCAGTAGAAATCAAATTAGGTTACATTTGTGTGAAAATACACACACACACACTGGATTTATTTTCCTCAGTAAAGATGATTATCTTCTTCTCTTTAATGCTGTTGTTATCTGGTAATCTGGTTACTAATGAACAGCTTTCATCCTCCTTGAATCTGTTGATGCTTTTGACATCCGATGATCTCAGAAAACCTTCCCCACAGTCTACAGGCAAAACTCATTTTCAACATGATGACGTTTGTGCATTTTTAATTGAAAACATACAGTGAAGATTGATCCACACTGATCACAGGTTTACTGTTTCTTTCCATTGTGATTTTTTTTGGTGTATCTTCAGTTTATTTGATCCAGTAAAAACCTCCCTACACTGATCACATCTGTATCATTTATCTCTATTGTGAGCAAGTTTGTGTTGTTTTAGAGTACCCAACTGGGTAAAAGCTGATCCACACTGATCACATCTTTACGGCTTAACGCTAGTGTGAATACGTTGGTGTTGTTTTAGACCAGCTGATCTGGTAAAAGCTGATCCACACTGATAACATCTGTAAGGCTTAACTCCAGTGTGAATATGTTGGTGCTGCATTAGACCACCTGATGTGGTAAAAGCTGATCCACACTGATCACATTTGTATGGCTTAACTCCAGTGTGAATACGTTGGTGCTGCTTTAGACCACCTGATGTGGTAAAAGCTGATCCACACTGATCACAGCCGTATGCCTTAACACCAGTGTGAATATGTTGGTGCTCCTTTAGACCACCTGATGTGGTAAAAGCTGATCCACACTGATCACACTGAACGGTTAACTCCAGTGTGAATGCGTTGGTGTGTCTGTAGATTACCCAACTGGGTAAAAGCTGATCCACACTGATCACATCTGTATGGCTTAACTCCAGTGTGAATACGCTGGTGCTTCTTTAGACTACCTGATATGGTAAAAGCTAATCCACACTGATCACAGCTGAAAGGTTTTTCTCCAGTGTGAATACGTTGGTGTATCTTTAAATAACCTGATGTGGTAAAAGCTGATTCACACTGATCACATTTATATGGCTTAACTCCAGTGTGAATATGCTGGTGCATCTTTAGACTTCCTGATGTGGTAAAAGCTGATCCACACTGATCACAGCTGAAAGGTTTATCTCCAGTGTGAATACGTTTGTGTTGTTTTAGATTACCCAACTGGCTAAAAGCTGATCCACACTGATCACATATGAAAGGTTTAATCTGATTCTGATTCTGATTCTGAGTGTGAATACGTTGGTGTCTCTGTAGATGACACAAACGGGAAAAAGCTGATCCACACTGATCACATCTGTGTGGTTTGACTCCAGCGTGAATACGTTGGTGCCTCTGTAGATGACCCAAACGGGTAAAAGCTGATCCACACTGATCACATCTGTATGGCTTAAATCCAGTGTGAATACTTTGGTGCTGCTTTAGACCAGTTGATGTGGTAAAAGCCGATCCACACTGATCACATCTGTATGGCTTAGCTCCAGTGTGATTACGTTGGTGTATCTGTAGATGACCTGATGTGGTAAAAGCTGATCCACACTCATCACATTTGTATGGCTTAACACCAGTGTGAATACGTTGGTGAGTCTGTAGATGATCTGATGCGGTAAAAGCTGATCCACATTGATCACAGCTGAAAGGTTTCTCTCCACGGTGAATTCTCATATGTTTATTTAGACTTGATGAAGAGGCGAGGACTTTTCCACATTGCTCACAGCGATGACTCTTGGTTCTTCCTTTGTCTTGATGTTTCTGTAACAACAGAGAAGAAGACTTCATTGTGTTTGCTGAGCTGCTCAAAATTATTTTAATCAAATTCTATTAGACATGGTTTTTAACTATGAATGAAGAGCATTTTTGTCTATGAGGAGTCATATGAACCATCTCCTTGACAGCCAGGGCCCTTCAGATAACACGTCTCAGTTTGTCAGGTCAAAAGTGTGAACAGAGAAAGCTGCTGAAACAAAAACCCTCAGAACACATTTATGAACTGTTTTTATCAAAGCCACTTCAGATTGACAGTCGGTTTCATTCATTCTCTACACACAAACTTTCATCAGTCAGAACTTGAAAATAGTTTTGTCTTCAGAACATGACACTTCAGTTTGACTGTCTACTCAGATCAAAATGTGATGTGTAGCATATCAGCGCGTAATTATTAATAATTCATAATTAATAAAAATTATCGGGGCACAACTTCTTTTTTTAGAGAAAGGAAGAAACTATAATTTTACCAGTCTCTGATTAGACGCAAGTTCTCTCTCTCTCTCTATATATATATATATACAGTACAGGCCAAAAGTTTGGACACACTTTCTCATTCAATTGAATGAGAAGGTGTGTCCAAACTTTTGGCCTGTATTGTATATATATATATATACACACACACATTATATATATATATATATATATATATATATATATATATATATATATATATATATATATATATATATATATATATATAATATATAATGTATAGAGAGAGAGAGAGAGAGAGAATGCACCTAGGAGGAGCAGACGGAATTTCTAGTACTAAGAGGGAAATACCTATGGATGGAAAAGGGAATAAAAATTCTTAATCTGACTTTATAAGATGTTCTCTGAATAGAATAGAGTAGAATCCTTTATTGTCACTGTACATAGGTACAATGAGATTTAAAGCAGCATCTCCAGTTACAGTGCAAGAAAGAGTGCAAGGTACAAACAGTGCGGATCAGTGTGCAAAGATATGCAATGTAGAGAGAATATTGCAGATGATTGAGGTAGTACAAAATATATGCAGTGTAAAGCAAAATAGTGCAAATAATCGAGGAGGTACGAATAAAAGAAGGTGGGGGTATGAGGTAGGGATGCGCGCGATTAGTCGTCAAACCGATTAAACGTCCGCCCACTTTTAGTCGGCACCAGAAATATTAGTCGTTTAAACCAATTTGTGTTTTATTCATGTACAAGGCAGCTTAACTGTCATACAGCCGCCCGCCACTAGTCGGAGCTACAGAGCCGTCAGACAGCAGCCCCCCTCCCCTTGGAAATGCTCGAGTTGACTGGAGTTTTAAAACGGCACGGTGGGAAGATAGTCTCGCAAAACCAGCGCGGTTTGGCGGTACTTTAATCTAGAAAATGAAAACAAGGTAGTATGTAGACTGTGTCAGAAACAACTGGCATACAATCACTCGACTGGAGCAATGCGCAGCCACATTTGACTCAAGCATTTGGATGTTAATCTGCACGAGACGACGGCTGCTGATGCTAGCGGTGCTAATGCTAGCGGTGCTAGCCACACTCAGGCCGATTTGACATTGTTTACCCGGAGACGTGTTCTCCCGTCCGGTCTGAGAGATTTTAGATGTTTGTTTAATTTTACACTCATATTGAACTGCGCATAGAGCTTAATAATCCAGCAGCAATTTATCTTTTTTAGATGTTACATTATTTGTTAACTTTAAGTGAGTTTTTTTCGGATGTGCAGGGTTTATATTCATACTGCACGGCGCAAAATGCTGCTCGTTTGAAATGTAATTATAAATTAGATGTTTTATTAACTTGAAAGTGAATTAAAGCAATAATTTTTGTCGGATAATCTGCAAGATTCAATGTGTCAGAGGCAATTTATTTATTTTGGTGGATAACGTTTGACTGAGTTGCCTTCATGTTCACATTCATTCATACTGCACGGTGCCAAAGTGTCTCATAGTTCAGCGGCATTTAAAATCCGACATGGTTGTTGAACATTGTGATTAAAGGCTTAAAGAACTCTTGTTACACACAATATTTTTTGGGACAATGTTTCAAATTCTGTTTCAATGTTTCAATAAATTGTGCTAAATTTTCACTGTTTTCTGAGTGTTTTCCTTTTTTTTTTAGACTAGTCGACTAGTCTTAATTAAAATTTTCGTTTAGTCGACAGGGAAATTAGTCGCCAGGAACATCCCTAGTATGAGGATATAAAGTGCACAGTCAAATCCTGCGACGGCATAACAGATACTATATACAGATACTATAAACAGTTGCTATATACAGATGCTATAAACAGTTTTTTTTTTTTTTTTTTAGTTTACACATCTGGTGGAATATTGCACAGACTGGTTCAAGGCAGTTATGGCTTTGGGGAAGAAGCTGTTTTTCAGTCTGTTGGTTTTGGACCTGATGACCCTGTAGCGTCTTCCTGAGGGCAACAGGTCAAACAGGTCAGAGCCGGGGTGGGAGCTGTCCTTCATGATGTCAGTGGCTTTGCTGAGGCAGCAGGAGGTGTAAATGTCTGACAGGGAGGGGAGATGGCGGCCGATGATCCTCTGTAAATAAACATGCATTTGTTTTGCATAAGGCAAACATTTGTGTACTCTCATATTAGGCAAGGCAACTTTATTTGTAGAGCACAATTCGTACACAAGGCAATTTAAAGTTCTTTACAGATGCATAAAATCACAAGAAGGCAAATAGAATCATTCCATACAAGCATAAAAATAATCAATAATAAATAAAATTGATTAACAAAAAAATTATTTAATTAAATAAAAAATGAAGAGTGCAGATAAAATCCTTCCAGTCATCATCTTCACATCTAAACAGAACTGTTTTCAGTCTGGATCTGAACATTGTCAGTGTTCAGGTAGTCTGGAAGACTATCAGGGTCCAGATTTTAGGAGCATAAAACTGAAATGCAGCTTCACCTTGTTTAGTCCTGACTCTGGACACCAGCAGGAGACCACTACCTGAGGTTCTCAGAGTCCAGGTTGGTTCATATGACTCTAACATGTCAGAGATGTACTTTGGGGCCATGAAGAGACTTGAACACAAGTAGAGCTGTTTTAAAGTCTATTCTCTGAGTGACAGGAAGCCAGAGACCTCAGGACTGGACAAATATGGTCATATTTCCTGGTTCTAGTCAGGACTCGTATTAATAACAGGGGTGTCAACGGGAAATTGGAAAAAACACTGAAGCGGGGGTGGGGGGGGTCGAGAAAATTTGGAGGTGCTTTAGGAGGCATTCTGAGCACAGCATTGTGTATTTGTCCATATTGTTACTTTGATAATGAAAAGAACATTTTTTACTTACTGAAGATCCAACAGACTAAACATTTTACTGAAAATGTTTGATATTGAAAAAAACATTTTTTTTACTTACAATTTGTAAGTAAAAAATGTTCTTTGTGTTTCTGCATGGTTGAAACAAAAACCTGCAGCCTTTAACGGATCAGTTTGACACCCTTGCCTTAAGCCTTTACAATATACCTGGGGGGATAATTGACATTACATAATGAAATGCAAAACTCGCAATCTGGTGTGCCTCACTTCACAGGTTTGCAAAACTCTGCTCATACTTAAAATCCAATTCTTACTTTCCCTCAACAGAAAATAAAAGATAAAAATGGCACAAAGTTTAATTATTCCTACTAATGTGAGAATCCACTGAGCATAAGGCTGTGGTTAGATATCAAAAATAAAAGTAGTTGTTAAAACAATTAAGTTGCCTATTAAAGGCAAAAATTCAGAATGACTAGTGATTCAGTCACTCGTGAACTTCAACAGTAAAACATCACTGACAACAAGATACATGGATCCAATAGAAAATAGCATGTTAAAGTCAACATTTCTGATGCCTATAACTCTGAACATTAGCTTTTCTTAAATTTTTTTTTTAAATCACAAAAAGCTCTGCTGAATAACTAATACTTCAGGCATGAAAATCCCCCACCTTTCAGCGAAATTTGCTGTTTTGAAGTCAAAAGAGAGACCTACGTGACTCATGTAGATTCGAGGAGTTTTCTATTTTGAGAGGGGAGGGGGTTGGCGTCGGGAGATTTTTTTTTTTTTATTTAATGATCATATAATTGCCCTAATATGTAAACTGAGCACTTCAGAAATCGGCAATTTAAATGTACTTGGAGGTTACATTGCTAAGCGGGACGAGATGCCGGTGACGAGGCAGATGAGCTTTCGTTTCCTAGCTACATTTACCAGTGGTGAGAAGCGCTGTATATTTCATTTGCGTTGTCTAACAATAAATAAGTACAATGAGGAATAAACATCTCTCCTGTGAATTTAAAGCTAATAATCATCCATCCAAACAAGAAAGGGAGAAGTAATATCAGAAAATATGTGTTTCACGGCTTACTTTGATAGTTGATCTGGCTGTGATAGCGGCTGTATTGTCAACGGGCTCATTGCGCATGCTCTGGTCTCAATAACTCAATCAACCAATCGCAATCGAGAATTCACGTCACGTTGGGGGTGGGGGGTGGGGGGTGGAGGGTACCCCCCCCCCCCCCCCCCCCGAAAATATTAAACCGGATCTGCACGTATCTCAAAAATGACCCCCAGGATGGCAAAAAACTCTGAAATCAGCGAATCCGCTGAGAATTGACACCCCTGTAATAAGAGTAATACAACTTGAAAAAGATCTGTATAAGGTAGATTTAGAACAGATAAAAAATATGCGATTAATTTGCGATTAATCATGATTAATTATTGACAGTCATGCGATTAACCTGATTAATTATTTTGAGAAATTGACAGCCCTAATATATATATATATATATATATATATATATATATATATATATATATATATATATATATTATATATATATATATATATATATATATATATATATACACACACACACACAGTCGTGGAAAAAATTATTAGACCACCATTTTATCTTCACTTTCTTGTTCATTTCAATACCTGGTACCACTAAACATCATGTGACTAAAAACAGACAGAAAAGAAAACACTGAATGCATAAAGGCAGTACAACGCCTTTTAAAAACTTAAGTGATTAGGTTAAAACAAGAAAACCATAGAAAACGGTAAGATATTAGCTCTTAAATAAAACTATAAACTATATACACACACATATATATATATATATATATATATATATATATATATATATATATATATATATATATATATATATATATATATATATATATATACATACATATATATACATACATACATATATACATATTATATTTAGGGCTGGACAACGATTAAAATTTTTTATCACGATTAATCGCCTTATTTCCCTGATTAATCGCGATTAATGTAAAATCCACTTTTATTTAATTGTTCTGCTACCATATGAACTAAAGAGCCATAACATTTGTTGTTCAAACACTTTTAACATCAGCACTTGTTAGTAACACATATTTAGTGAAAATCTCATCTTAAAAAATGTAAAATATAATAAAGCTTATTGCCACTAACAGGGCATTAATGTCATCCTGTTTTTATAAAAAATTAAAAAAAAAAAGTCTACAAACAAAATCCAAAAAAAGATTGTGGCTCAGCACAATCAGAACATTAAAACAGGTAATTTCTGAGGTAACAGCAGAAACTTTTAAGAGCGGAGTTCAACTTGTCAGTTGTTACAAATAACCTTGTTTCTGTTGAATCCTCAGTCTGGGAGAATTTTAAAATGTCCATGTTAAAGTTCAGTAACTTTACCAATTCGTGTATCATTCATTCTTTCCATTTTCAATTGTCAATCAAAAATTAAAAAGTGGCATTTAAATATGTTTTTCGTTTTTTAATCTAACAAAAAAAAAAAAAAAAAAAAAAAAAAAGGAAAAAAATGCCTGTTTTTTTTTTTTATATTTCAATTTTAGACTTGGATCAAAAATACGAAATGAAAAAAATGGTCCACAGGACTGAATTTGTTTTATAATCAATGACTGGACTTTCTGTTGTCATTACACATCTGTGCCACTAGATGGAGCTGCACTGAAGTAACCAGTAAGTGAACAGATCTGATGGAACATGGAGGAATGACGCGAAAGTTTTGTTGCAGTCCAGAATTTTCTTTTCCAGACAGAATAGTTAATATTTCTACCTGAGTTGCTACCTGAACTGTTAAGTATACAGATTTTTATTGTTCTTCATGTCTGTTCTAGGTTTTTTCGCATGTTTACCTGCCAATTATCTTCCGGTTCCGCAGCAGCCAGTAACAGACTTTTCAAAACAAAAGAAAGTGATCAACGTGCGTTAATGCGCGTTAAAATAATTGTCGGCGTTAATTAATGAATGCCTTAACGCGATAATAACGCGTTAATTTGCCCAGCCCTAATTATATTATATCCAAATTCAAATATACTTTATTGATTCAGGTTTCAGTACAGTCCGGTATGGTGTACTTGAGGAGCTGCCGGCGTCCAGCGCTCCTTTTCATGTCCCGGTCCTGTGGTCCGAGTGCTAACTCCAGTTAACAGCCGTTCAAACCAGTTAACATGCGTTAAAACCAGTATATCCATAATGATGAATCAAGTGAGATATCTCCAGGTCAGAGGAGGAAATACCGATGAACCAAACTGTCTCTTCTGGGAAGACTGAGCTCCTTCAGTCCGGTGAGCGATGGAGCCGACCGTCCCAGAGCCTGGTTCATCATGCGGACCAGGTTGTTGTCATCTCCCCCGGCGGTGCCGGGCCCCACTAGGTCTCCAGACGGCCCCTGCCAGATCAGCTGACTCACCCCGGCGTGCAGACTGCTGGACAGAGGCAGCAGCTGTTTGCCGGTCACAGCCATGCTGCTGCTGCCACGCTGGGGGCTCCCGTCCCGGCTCAGTTGAGTCTGCAACCCGGATCCAGTGGCGGTGGTTGCCGCAGGTAGCAGTTCAGGATTACTCAGCTTCCCTGAACCGGCCTCCAGCGACACCATCCATGTCTGCGGCGGCACGTGTCCACCAGCCGCAAGAGGACCGATCGCACCCGCAGACAGCGTGTTGACACTCTATCGCAAAATCACCACACACCGGGCACAAACTGGAGCGTCCAGCATCCAGCGTTGCAGGGATATGTCCCCCGGAGGAGCAGCGAGTAGCCTCCATGCTAGGCGTCGTATGTATATATACATACACACATTCACACATACATACATATATGTATATATATATATATATATATATATATATATATATATTTGTGTGTGTGTGTATGTGTGAATGTGTGCATATATATATGTTAGGGATGGGCATTTGGTTGAGATTTATTCGTCGATCGTCGGGGGAATTAATGATTAATAATCGATTAATCATTAATATTTTTATATTGAAAACTATCACAAATATTCTCTTTTATATTATGTATAAAAGAAGAGATATCGAGGAGACTACTTAACAATGACAATTTATATCAAGGCGCCAGTATTACAGGCTTTTTGTTTCTTAAAAAGATGCGCTTGTTGTATGCTCAACGTGCACTGCAGCTCCTTCTGGTCCATGCTAACACCGAGTTGAGGCTAGGCTAGGCTAGGCTAGGCTAGGCTGAGATAGAGACGAACCACCGCCACCGTCCTTTACAAGGCTTGGATGCGCGTTGTTCAAGTGATACATCATTGTCGTTGTCGATTAATTGTATTTGTAATTTGCATTGCAGTGATTGCAGTAGACTTGGTCATTTTCTAAACTAAAATGGTCCCACGCCACACTTCACCGCGACCGCTACATGATTAGGTGATGATAGAAGCTCGTATGTAACAACTGAGTCCAGCCAGGGTAGGGTGATGGTGAAATGTTGTCCCCTGCTGTCTATCGGTGGCACAGTGAAATGCATCGCATTGTTTGAGGACGTGCACTGAGAAACCTACATTCGGATTGTTTAAAAAAAAACAAAAAACGTTCGGTTCATCGACGAAAATTAATTTCTTCGACCAAATTCTTAATGATCAATCATTGATTAATCGATTAATTATGCCCATCCCTAATAAATATGTATATATATATATATATATATATATATATATATATATATATATATATATATATATATATATATATATATATATAGACATATTCACTCTTTTTAAATTAAGATTAATTAAGATTCAGTTAAAAGCTAAACTAAAAAGGAAGGTCTTGAGCCTCTTTTTAAAAATATCAACAGTCTCTGCGGCCCTGAGGTCCTCTGGCAGGCCGTTCCACAGACGAGAGCCATAGTAATGGAAAGAAGCCTCGTCGTAAGTTTTAGTTCTTACTTTTGGAACAACTAAAAGGCCAGTACCAGAGGACCTCAGGGTCCGCGAGGGCTCGTAATTTAAAAGAAGGTCAGAAAGGCCAAGACCATTAAGACATTTATAAACAACTAAAAGAACCTTAAAATCAATCCTGAAATACACGGGGAGCCAATGCAGTGATTTTAAAACTGGTGTAATATGTTCTCGCCTTCTGGTAAACCTAATTTTGTAATATTTCTAATATGTGAAATAAAATCCAGCTCAGAGTCTAAAAGAAAACCCAGGTTTCTCACACAATAAGAAGGTTTAAAATTATGTAGTTTTGATAAAATTATCTCTCTCTTGTTTTCAGGACCGATAAATAAAACCTCAGTTTTGTCCTGGTTGAGCTATAAGAAGTTCTCTGCCATTGTAATGTTAAAAATTGCATTTTGAGCTAAAGTGCTGTGTCATGAGTCCATGACTTCTGGTCTCGATCCCTGCGCGTTCAAAGGCCACAGTTTTGTTATCGTTCTGGCTCCAACAAGTCTCTAAGTTTGACCCGTAGACGTCTAGAGAACAATTCCAAGGTCCTGATGTTTTCATGTGATGTTTAAAGGCAACTGTTTACTACTGAGACTTTGTCATTCTGAACCATCCAGCATTCATTGTAATGACCTCTTTGAATTTGCATGCAGACTTGGAGAATAAAACTCCGTTTTGCACCTCCGTCGTTTGTCAGTGCTTTGTTTAACAACCGAATTGACTGCATCACCAGAACAAAATTAGAGTATAATTTGAGTGTATGCTTATGAGTAAGATATGCCCAAATTTAACACAACAGTTGGCTCCGTGTCGGGGAATCGAACCCCGGTCTCCCGAGTGACAGGCGGGGATACTCACCACTATAGTGAGGCAAGTTGGAGACCCCTGGCTTAGGCAGATCAACTACAAGCCTAAAGCCCCCCACTCCATCAATGATCGACGCCTAGCCAATGACCTGAACCAGTTCTACTGTCGTTTTGAAAGACAAAGGGACAGTCCTGCAACCATCTCCCACAACCCCTCCCAACAGCTCCAACTCCAGTCATCTCCACCAACGCCCGCCTTAATGGCCCCACCCTTCCCACCCCCTCAGTGACGACTCTTTCCATCCATGAGAGGGACGTCAACAAACTCTTTAGGAGACAGAACCCCCGAAAAGCAGCTGGACCGGATTCTATCTCCCCATCCTCCCTGAAGCACTGTGCTGATCAGCTGTCTCCAGTGTTCACAGACATTTTTAACACCTCACTGGAGACCTGTCACGTCCCAGCCTGCTTCAAGGCCTCAACCATCATCCCTGTCCCCAAGAAGCCAAGGAACACAGGACTGAACGACTTCAGACCCGTCGCCCTGACCTCTGTGGTCATGAAGACCTTTGAGCACCGTGTGCTCTCACTAGGGCTGGGACGACGCGTCGACGTCATCGATTACGTCGACGCAAAAACTGCACGTCGATGCGTCGTCACTCAGAATCAAAAAATGGCGACGGTCGCGGCATCGAGTAGCAGCGAGTTGGGGGAGAAGAAGCTATCTCGTAACAGGATGTCAAAAGTATGGGAGTACTTTACACCTAAAGGTAACGATTCGGTGGTCTGTGACCTGATGGCATATCATAAAAGCACTACCGCGATGCACCAGCACCTTAAGAAGAGGCACCCGGGAGCTGCTTGTGTGGAGGAGAAGACACCGTAAGTTTTCAACTTTTTTTTCTTTCCTTGTTTGCAATGATTAACCCCGTCATTCATCCAAACCGCTCCACGTAACTTGTGCTCCAGCCTCACACAGATCATGTGCCCTCTTAAACACACACACACACTCGCCTCTTGCTGACACAATTTTTTTTTTAACTGACACAAACACACACTCCTCAAATACACGCTAAAGTACGTTTTTTTTAATTTCTTTGTCTGTCTTCTTTTTCTCTTTTTAATACAACATTCATTGTTGTTTTCTAACTTTTAGGTTAATGTATTATTATTATTATTATTATTATTATTATTATTATTATTATTATACTTTATTGGTATGGGCAAGATCATTTAGAAGTATATTTTTTATTAACCTGTGCACTGTTTGTGATTTATGTTTTTCAGGGACAAGGATAAGCAGAAAAGTTTGGAGAGGACTACTATCAGACAAAAAAACCACACCCCTGCAGCCCCCCAGGAGGCTGCTGCACTTACTGAGAGCATCCTAACTACTAAAAGTTAAACTATGTTCACTTAACTGTAAAGGCCTAAACTTGAATTTATTTGTTATTTATTTCACAGATTAAATGATTAGGCTAAGTTGCTGCTGTCACACATTGTGTTGTTTTGTAAATTGCAGCTGTCACCGCTGCTGTTATTTTTATTTATTTTATGTTGATAAGATTTTTGGTTCAGATTGTGTTTTTTGCAGTTTTATTTAATGAAGGAAATTTTTTTTTATTATTTCTTTATTATAGGATTCCATTGCACTACAACGTGTGCACTTATTGTTGTATTGTTCAAATACAATTCATTTTTGAACTTGAAAGAAGAAATTTGTGTTTTATTCATGGAGATAAATTAGCATTAATTGCTATATAGGTCAAATTATGGGGAGATAATCGATAATCGAATCAAAATCTAATCGAATCGGATTTAAAAATGAATCGTTAGATTAATCGATGCATCGAAAAACTATTTTCTAGATTAATCGATTACAAAAATAATTGTTTAACCCAGCCCTAGCTCTCACACCTCAAAGTCATCACTGACCCTCTCCTGGACCCCCTGCAGTTCGCCTGCAGAGCCAACAGGTCTGTAGACGACGCTGTTAACTTGGCCCTCCACTTCATCCTCCAGCACCTGGACTCCTCAGGAACCTACGCCAGGATCCTGTTTGTGGATTTCTGCTCTGCTTTTAACACCATCATCCCAACTCTGCTACAGGAGAAGCTCTCCCAGCTGAGCGTACCTGACTCCACCTGCAGGTGGATCACAGACTTCCTGTCTGACAGGAAACAGTATGTGAAGCTGGGAAAACACATTCAAACTCACAGATCATCACTGGATCCCCCCAGGGCTGCCATCATTGAGTCCATCCTCACCTCCTCCATCACCATCTGGTACGCTGCTGCCACCGCCAAGGACAAGAGCGGCTGCAGCGTGTCATTCAGTCAGCTGAGAAGTGATTGGCTGCAATCTCCCATCTCTTCAGGACCTGGACTCTCCAGGAAAGATTGGGCTGATCCCTCCCACCCCGGACACCAACTCTTGAGTCACTCCCTCTGGCAGGAGGCCTGCGGACCATCAAGACCCCAAAACCTCACGCCACAAGAACAGTTTTTTTCCCGTCTGCTGTCACCTATCAATAAGACCCGGAACC